>JAMKCH010044196.1:0-67003 GCA_023653785.1 Ophioderma brevispina | reverse complement strand
TGTTGTCTCTGCTTTGTAGGTGACTTTACAACAATTTCCATACAAAAATGCAAACAAAAACTCAACTTTGACAAAAATTGAGGGATTGTTCATAGTCCATTTCTCTACCTCCGTACATTGATGTCTTAACCTTGACGCAGCTTGTGTGCATGTGTAAAAATGCAGTTGCCTTAATAACCCAACTGGTGCGACCATCAAATCTTGCGCTGACATCACTGCATGGAGGAAATACAGTGGCTTTATAATATTTGTTGCTCTGGGATACTTTTTGTGATTGTAAATCATCCATTAAAGGAAATGCAAAGATAGACAAATACGAAAACATCTGATCATAATGTCCTTCCATTTTAAAATCTGTTAAAGGAGGATGACCCGATTTAAGTATGTAAAGTTTTCATCTTAATAGAATGGCCTTCACCCCAAAACCCCATCTGTAAAGTTTCGCACAGATATTTCAACCTGTTTTGATGTGAGAGCTAAAGTACTGTGTAAGCTTAATATTGGTCAACCAAAATTGGGCACCTTTTCACTTATACACCCAAACCAAACATCCTTTAGTGCTAAAATTTCACAGGGTAAATGAGAATAGTAGCTTTCTTCAGATACCAAAATTTGACCACTTCCGATAAAAATCTGCCAATCCTATCATATCTTCGTATAATAGTGTTTGTGAAATTTATGTAGTATTCGGCACATCTTGCTTGAAAATTTTGTGTGAGGATTTATTCGAGCAAGAGATAATTGACCGGATGCCCTTCCTAACATTAATGTGCTGGATGGCTGCCATTAGCTCTCCAGAGCCAATGCCCTTGTGGTAGATCTTCTTTTTAGTTCTACTAGGATACGCCTCCTCATCGGATTTCAGTAGAAACCTGATGGGGTGACAGTTTAGCCGTCGACAACCCCGCCCTGGGACATCTTAGAAACGTGTTAACTTTGTTTGATTTTCTGCAACTTAAAAATGTTTGTGAATGATAGGCCTCATATGACCTTTGACCTTGATATATGACCCTTGACCTCATAAACAAATGAGGGTTTACATGTAATCTCCATAAACCAAGTTTGGTTCCACTTGGACTTCAACTTTTCAATCTAGGTCAATTTAACTTTTTCAGCCTATCTTACAACTTGACCTCACATGACCTTTGACCTTGGTATGTGACCTTTGACCTCATCAATAAATGAGGGATCCCAAATTGCACCTACGACTCAAGTTTGGTTTAAATCCATTTAAGTATGCAGATATTACAGGCAAATGTTAATCCTTTTTCACAACAACAGACAACAGTGGACAAAGTGATCCCTATGTGTCTTCCTGCCTTAAGGCAGGCAACACAAAAATGATCTCTGAAATACAATTTTTAATTTGACAAGGCCTTTTGTAAAAATAAAACTTCTTTCTTGTATGGGATATATTTTTCTTAGGCAACAAAACAAGCTTCAACTGGCTCAACTAACTGTGGTGTGGCTTTTTATTTTTTTTTAATTGGTTGTCTGCATGTAAACGCAGCCATTTTTTAGAGAGAAAAATGGATTTTTAGTAAAAAAAAAGTGATCAAAGTTAGCAACAAAAAATTAAAATGTTTAATTGATTTTGATTTCTTAGAACAATTTGCAAACAAAATCTTTGAAAAGCAAAAAAGAGCAAAGTGACCCAAAACAAAATGCAAATTGTTTACAGATATGCTAAAAACATTTGGAAAATTAAAGAAAAAATCCCAATTGAATGACTCTACTTCAAATTCCCTCTCCTCATAGAACCTTTCCATGGCCTTACTGCAGCCCTTGTTCCATACACATAGACAGACACCCATAAACAAGACAGCTGTGAGCCGGTCACAGCTCAAAGATTCTTGAGTAATGGTGTTAACACTTCCAAAGATGCTAATTTACCCCCATGATGACCATCAGCTCTTCATTCATAAGTCAAAAAATGATAGAGATCTTGTTCTCCTTGATCTGGACATTTATGAATTGAGCATTTGCTATGGTGTACAGAACAAGAGGTGAGGGTGGGAAAACTGGGACCACAATTTTAGTATTATCAAAAGGTGGTTTTGGTTTTTATTATGGGACTTGGATTGTGAGTAATTAGCTTTAGCTTTGTTCCACTAGAGCATCGGGGTAATCATTTAACAGCCTTTTAAATGATGTTACCCAAATTTGTTAATAGGAGCTAGCTTTTTGGTCATAACAACGGGTTTTCTGCTTTCTGCATAGTGAGATGTATGAGCGGAATGATTTGTTTCACAATTATTACAATTTTAAAAAAACAATTTTTGCAGGTTCTATATTTGCAGTTTTAATCAGCTACACATTAAACCTTGTGGGTCACCATTTTTTTTTGGCAGGCTTTTAATTCATGGTTCCTTATTTAACCATGAAATAATTCGCAAAATTTCACACTATATACACTACACTTGCTGATAGGAAAATGTATTTCATATTTAACACCGTGTTTATTTCATCAAATATGAACTGTACTTTATGGCCCATCAATCAGTTTTAGATTTGCATAGCATACCATTGCAATCTTGTGATATCTACCTCAATTGGAAGTAGTCAGAGGGTGTTTTGCAACCAATCCCATAAATGCATGCCATGCCTATACGGTACTTAGGGAATAAAATGTGTCCAAGTTTTAAGAACCACAGACATTTCATGATCATGCTAAAAATTCCCTCCCAAGTACTAACACTTTATGGTCTGAACTGGGCATAAAAGTCAGGGTTTTTAAGTGTTAAATCAAACTTTTGTGGGATCACATGACCCTATTTGTGGCAAAATTTCCCAAAACTGGTGCATTGTGGGAATTGACTCAATACACCCCTGGGAGTAGTCATACCCTTACCCATATTTGAGTACCCATTATTGTAACTCAAATTCATAACTATCCTCATGATCTGTATTCAGAAGTGTTGCTCCCTGGCTCAAAATATTGGGTCATAGATTTGCTCCCCTGCCTTCCAAATATTGAACAAAATGGGATAATATCTGGGCAAGAGTTCCATAATTATGTCCCCCTCCCTACGAATTCTGCAACCTTATGTGGTTTATTCTGTCAAGGCTGCAGAATTCGTAGGAGAGGGGGCTATATGAAACTCACATTCACACAATACTTTGCATTTTATCCTGGTTTTGAGGGACTGCAACCAACTTTTGGCCTACATTAATATAAATTGGACTAATTTTCACACCCATTTGGTCCCATTTAGCATTTGTTGGTGCAGATTACCAAGACAATTCGGGGATTTGTTTTTTTGGGGGGGTAGGACATGCCAACTTGGGTACAGGAGATCAATTTAAAGGAGGGACCTAGTCTGTCTGCCCCCCTGCAGACAAAGCTTCCCTAGCAGTACGGGTAGCATGTTTATGTTACATTGATGCCACTCCAACCCAGGCTCAAAAGTTTTCCAATGGTCTCATTACAGACTTGCGATGTCTCCCCAAAACACGCAGAGCACAAAGCCCGTCACTAATATGTTATGACAAATAGACGGGGCCTGGTTAACAAAAGCGCTAATATGACAGTTCTATATTTGGGTACCATAAGATAATGGAAGCCATAATAGCTTGTAACAATACGTTTACATCAAATTTACTCTAACCCACCTGCCATTTTGTTTGACCTTTGCACTTTGTGCTGTCGATCCAACATTGTGAAACAAATTAATAAGAATCAAAAGATCTACTCATGTGCAAAACCTTGCACTATAAAAACTTCATTATCGGACATTTTGTATTTCATGGTCTGTAAGGCATAGAGATAGATACCATCTACAAAACTTTAAAGTAAACCTTTAGCAGACATTTACGAGGTACTAGCCTTTTATCTGCAGAGCCTAGCCATAGATTCTAAATAGGATTAATGATCTTGTTCTCTAAAATATTGCTCGGATTTTAGTCCATGTTCATGAGAATGCACCTGTTTGGTTTACACTTTGAAAAAGAATGGTATTCCATAAGCACTGCTTGGTTTGTGTCTGTGAAATCGTTAATAACAAAATTTAAATTTTAAACGAATCCAAAGGCAACAGTGATATATTTCATACACTGCAAAATTTCCAGAACATGTCGGATGCAAAAAAATGAACACATATACAGAACATGTCCAGAATACACCCAAAAGACCCGACAATAATATTTCTAAGACTCGTCTGGATGTGTTTGGAATGTGTTCTACAATTAACACATCCGGACGTGACACGTGTTCTGGCAAATTTCCATACACATCGCACCTGTACATGTTTTCGGATGTAAAACACATTCCTAACATATCCAGACATGTCTAAGAACATGTCACTGTTTTGGGGCATTCTGAGTGTGTTCTGATGGGTTTGAGACTTGATTTAGAAAAGTGAAGCTTTCTTCAACACACATCAGGTTTAAGTCAGTGGCGGATTTAAGGAAAAGGACCCTGTCAGCAGCTTAAGGTGGGGCCCCTTTAGCGTCAAGAAGCAACGCAATATCGCACTTTATTGCGACTAAGGTGTGTCCGAGGGGGTCCTGAGAGCAATATTTTCAGGGGCCATGTCAGCAGCTGCTGACACTGCTGACTCTTAAATCCGCCACTGGTTTAAGTCTGTTAAACTTAATGGCTGACTCAGAGATTTCCCTATGAGGGCGCTCTCAATTTTCAAACAAATCGTGTTTTGCAGATACATAATGCTTGTCCATATACTAATCACTGTGTGAAATAACTAAGCTGAAATCGAAGTTCTTCATATAGGAAATCACAACTTTGTTATAAATTTCTGGATGCGGAATTTTTGTTATACACGGTATCCTATACCACTGTTATACTATGCATAGATGTTTACTGAATGAAAACGAAAAATCTGATTCCTCTCTAACTTTCGAATTAAGCAGGTTGCCACCCCACAGAGCTTTGACTGGGGACAATCTTGAAAAATATCCTAAATCAGCCCTTTTTGCCTACTCACGACATAATTTTTAAGCTCCAAGGGGGAAAATCTGCCTCAAACCACCTCCAAGTGGGAAAATCTGTCACGTACAACTAAAAATTTCACTTTGCCCCCCCCCCATCCCCCCAGAAAAAGAGGTTCTGGATGATTGCCACGGCCCCTCTGATGACAAGTGACCCAATGTTATTGCCCCTGATAGGCTAGGTATGTTCTGATCAACTGTGTACAGAGGGCGCCCTTCATCAGATGAACTAGATTGCATGTTGTTCGCAAGAACCAAAATTTGGACATACTTTGCTGTATCTCTCTTGCACTGTGAAGATGAGCAACCTCCTCATATTATTTTCTAATGACAGTTTGTTAATTAATTATGAATTTTCAAAATTTAGGAACATATTAGCATAGCATCAAAAGGTATCAGAGTAGACAGTCCTTTCTTCTAGCAGTAAAAAACACTAGCATGGTAAAACAAAAAAAACTTTGAGCTTAGATCCGACACGTAACCAAGGAGGCGTGGTCAGATTGGTTCTGAACATACCTAGAATAAGCATCAAACAAGTATCAGAGTAGCAGTCCTTTCTCTACACCCATTTACGATCCCATAGAACCTTTTTATTTATTGATTTATTTATCCTTACTGCTGGGACACAGTGCCACCAATTCCGTTTCCGCATCGCTAAATTGGGCCGGCTATTCTTAGACATGCGCTACGTCATGGGACTCCCTAGCAGTCAGACGCTGTGTTAAAGCTCTGCGATTAGTGAACAAGGAATGAAAAAAAAAACGGTTTCGCGGGTACCTTAGAGATATCGCGAAAACGACGAATCAGGTGGTCGATCTGATGTTAGAAATGGGTTCCTGACAAAAAAGACCAATTACCTCACTAGTTTGTACGCATGCGTGTGCTGACTGACAGCAGCAACGAGAATTGAGCAAAGCTAATAAAGGTAAGAATTTTTCACATATTTTTCACGTTTTTTCGTATTTTTCCAAAGATAACCGATATTATTAAAAATAGTCAGCTAACTAGACAAATTTAGTTAGGAATATTTTGGTGCGGTAAATCCGTTTACGCAAGGGCCAAGTATTTTGCACCAATATTGTCCAGTGTACCACAAAAATCCAAATCAACGCTATTTGACGGTCCGAATATTGTTAAACAGTTGTTGTTGTCAGTGTCAGCCACTTGGGTTAGGACGTTCATATAGAAGTCACATTGATGCAAATGAGGTATTACAATTGATTCCGCCATGCGCGGTATGGCGTTGTGCAGTAGCGCGTGACGGAATGAATAGCAATAACTCATTTGCATCAATGGGAACTTCTTAAGGAAACGTTCTACCGACACTGGGGCATGTTACCGTCGACAACTTGTGAACTCCCTAGCGCGGTGATGGTTGAAGATTTGCCAAGGTCGGGGGGCTCAAATTACTTTCTGACCGTAATTAAACAATGGGCGGCGCTGTGTGCCAAGATAACACGTAAATGGGTGTTAGCAGTAACACTAAGCATGGTAAAAAAAAAACTTGAGCTTAGATCCGAACGTAACCCAAGGAGCGTGGGTTCATTATGGTTTTGAAAACATACCTAGCATAGCATCAAACAAGTATCACGAGTAGACAGTCCTTTTCTAGCAGTAACCACTAGCATGGTAAAAAAACTTTGAGCTTAGATCTGACACGTAACCAAGGAGGCGTGGCCATATTGGTTTCTGATGCTCCACATCATGTGAAAAACACTGTCAATCACTGGACCACTGAGTCAGTATTAGTCCTGAGCAGTCCAACCAGGGTAATAGCCCATGTGCTTTATGGACTTGGATTTGTGTTTGAGGCGGTTGGTTTACTTAATTTGCACCTAGAGATCAGATGGCCATCTTGATTCCAACAGCTGCTGGTGGACGCCTCGTTATGACGTCTCGTAGACTTCTAAGGTCAGAATACCTTGCAAACACAATAAAGGATCCTTGTGCACAAATGATCTAAATAAACAGTTTTATTATCTTTACTTGGAAATTTGGGTCAAGAATTTGGTAATGTCCAAAACAAAAGTACATAAATCAAAATCACAACCAATTACACCAATGATTATAATAACTGATACTTATTGTCCTCAAGAATGTCCAATAAATGTCCCCACAAGAAGCGTTGCATTCCACGATGATATGTCCTCACAGCGAAGAACTCCAAAGACAGCGCACAAGTTTCAATACAAAACTCCTCAGGTATTTTTCCACAGGGAATCTCTCAGTCCTGAGGTAATCTTGTCCAGCAGTTTCAAGACGACAGGTTAAATAAGTCCCCTCGACGATAATAAATCCACAGTATATCAGTACACGATAATCAACCCGATTTCTATCTGTCCCCACAATTTTGGAATCCTATTTTTTTTTTTTGATTCCCACACTTTTCGGCTTCAAAGATGACAGTGAATAATTAACAGCACCTCTGGCTCACATGGATTATATCCTGGCACTAGGTACTTTATGTTCTGCTCCTGAATGCAGAGTCCAACTAGCTAACTTCTAGCTAACTTGTTAGTAGTGGATGCTGGCAAGAGTCCTTCCAGTGATAGTATTTAACTACTCAAAACGATAGATTCCCCTTTCTAACAATAATCAATTACATCATTCTTATGCAAAACATAACCTTACACTAGCCGAACAATCGGAATTCATCACCCGAATTACCCACTTTCATTATATAACTCTATGGGGGAAATTCCCTGATCTTACAATGTTTTTATCTCAAAACATAAACAAGTTTCTAAGTTTAACATTCTTGGGGAATTCCCATTGCCCCTCTTGTGCAATCTAAACAGGTTAACTTAGCAAACCAACTAGGGGTAATTCCCCTTTTCTCTCTTTTATAGTAAACAACGTTGCTTTTCCTGTGAGAAATCTTTCTCAAATAAAATTGAGAAATAAATATTTTTTAAAAGTTTTATCATAAAAATGGAGGCCCATATAACAACGCTTAAATGTTACTGTCTAAGTCCATTATACCATACCTAAAACGTAACACCTGGAAAAATGTCCTTTCTCGTTGAATTGCGCAAGCGACCCCCCTGTATAAAATTACCCTTACCGACAGTGCCAAGAACATCGTCAGCATGTGGGTTTGTTCAGAAAGTTTACCGTCCGCAAAAATCGTCATGTGTGTTTTGCAGATTTCCAATATGATCCACGGAATGGGGGGGAGAGGAAAGCCTGCTCAGCACCCTCGTTCTCCCCCACCCCGCCAGACCCCCAAATAAACTGACCATTGTAACAGTTTTTTGTCTATGGAGAAGAACCCAAATTCACCCCCTCAAAAATGCTTCGGCACCCCTTCTGCCATGCCCCCCCCCCCTTTTTGCAAATGTCTGGTTAGGCCACCTCTCTGCAGAATCCCACCCCAGACTCCATTCTAGCAGCCTTTATGTATCCTTGCAAGACTCAGAGCCACAAACTGCCCTATATTCAAAATCCCACCCTAAATGGTGGTTCACACTATTGCAAGCATGCCAATGCCCTGCCTTCGCACATGCTTTCCAATCAACAATAGAACCTTTACTCATCCAGCACACAAAGCATGTTCGAAAGACTAGCCTTGGCCAACCTCTGGCCCTGAAGTTAACCCCCATGACTACCACTATGACTAAGTAAAAATCTCAATTCCCTTGGCATAGATCAGTACCATTCCATTCACCAGTGTAATTTTAAAAAATACACCCCTGTTTTTTGGGTATGATAGTATCAACGCAGATAACTCTAGAATCCACAAGGTCAGTTCATGTTCATGTATGTACAAGTACAACCCCACTGAACTGTGTCCTGGGGGATGAGCATATTGTAACTCATAGTTACCCTCATTTCAGTCCCTGAACTGGAAGTCAGCTCGGCTAACTCTCACCCAAACCCCATTCTGATAAATGAGCAGACCGATTTAACACCTGATTGAACCACAATTTAGATCTCATCATCCCATATCGAGGGTTTAGTGCAAAATGCCACCTGCAATAGCTGCACGTGTAGAATTTGGCAGGTATAGACTGTACTAAGACATAACTGTACAAATGCAGCTTGCAGATGGGGCCTTCTGCAGAAAAACCCTCGGATAGCAAGAGTATCACCAGCTTGCATAGCTTCCCTGAACTGATACCAAAATGTTACACATGTGGCACACCACTTTTTCTCAAGCTGGACTAAGGACCTTAATTATCTCCTCTTGGAAGTCAAAGGAATTACTTAAAATAGACATCACACAAAAGACTAATAAAAAATAACTGGAGCTTAATAACTACAATATTGTTCTATTAACAGTACAGCTATAAGCAAAAGCTATTCATCTTGACTGGTTAATCTTTGTGTTTGAAAATGGACCTGGAGAAGTAGGACAATTAAATAAAATGGGGACCTGGAAAGTAAGGAGAGCTTATAAATGTCAACTCTTATCCTCATCAGCAAATATCATCATTCTGAGCTATTCTTAATCAATACCCTGTGCTGGTATGTTCTATGTAGAAAACTCATTGGTTAATGTGAATCAGGGTGTGGATGTACATCAGATGAGGTCTACCACCTTTCTTACAGGATCTCCGATTGGCTTATTTCATGATATAGCATAATATAACCTTTAATTAACCAATCATAACAGGCATTCTATATATCTGTACAAACCTTTGAAGTCTTCCTTACCAAGTCTCTGATTGGACAATACATCATAGGGTCATTCCATGCCAATTCAACAAATCGAGTACACCATCACCTCATGGATTTCTTTCTTTTTTGGTGTATTGAAAGATATTCATGAGAAACTAAAATCCTGAAAATTTGAGCTCTGTGCCTCTTTTCGTTTTCACGCTACAGCAATTTTAAATTTGAGGGGGGTGACCTCAAAAACACGTACCGGTGTGAAATTCAATATTCAGAGGGCCATAAGTAAAGAACTACACCCCTCAGAGTCAGATCCATCAAACTTGGCATTCTAGATTACCTTTTGCTGTAGATTGCAAGTATGTGATCAGAAAAAATGCACCTTGCCCCAATTTAAAATTACAGGGGGTCAAAAATGGCTAAAAACCACTCGGACCATACTTTGGGGGGGGGGCCATAAGTCAAAAAGTAAAAGTGATATAACTTTCAAATTTGGGCTGGTGATAGCTAATCTTGAATACTACCCATGTGTACAATCTTATATTTATATCAGCTTTATTGGAAGAAATATAGCTGCTGCAAAAAGCAAAAGGTCCAATTTGACCTTGACTTGGCCCCCCTAAAAACCAATGTCAGACATTCTGCACCAAATTCTTGTCTCTCCATCTAACTTTTAATCTTCCTGGATGTCTTATCCACTTATAGGTATCCATTTAGTTATTAACTTTGTCCACCTTCCATCACTTACGACCTTTAGAAAACCGGCTTATGCTTATGCAGATGCGGTGATGCAGTGAGCGCGCCCATGCCCAGCTGTGTTCAGAAATGTGACCGCATGAATGCGAATTCACTCGATCGATATCGGTCACATTCATGAAACAACAAACCAGCAGAGGGGGCTTGGGCACGCTCACTGCATCACCGCATCTGCATAAGCAAAAGCCCGGTCGTTATTCTGTCTTGCCATATGACCAGCCCATGACCATTTCTTTTGGCTTCATTGCATGGATGATGTCTGTGATTTTAGTCTGGTTTCTGATGCACACATTTGTTTCCTGTCATGCTTGGTGATGCTAAGCATAGATCTTTCCATGCTATGTTGGGCTGTGGTGAAGAGAGACACTGACAGACAAAATTAAACAGCAAGTATTGGTCTTTGTCTTTGTCTGTGGCCGAGACTTTTGTTCTGTTTTGATGTTCCCTCTGTCCTGTCTTTTACAATCACTTGCTTTTCTTTTCACAGTTTAATGTGCTATGAGTGTCCAGTAGCAGGACCTCAAAGGAAACTTGACCTGACGCACTGGAAAGTACATTCAATTTAATAGAATTTCATGAAGAAATTTTAAACTGTTATTTTGCACTGAGAACTTCTTGCAAAATTCTTGAGAACTTCTTGCAAATTTAGAAAATATGATGATTCACAACCAGCATAAATAAGAGGAGACTCATCACTCAAGTCCTACGAGCTGAAATAAGAACTTTTTATCATGTAAGACGACATTCCTACCATGCATTCTACACTAATTACCACCCTTCTCTTCTTCTCAGTGCATACCCAATTAATTGAAAGCAGCTATGCTATTACAATATCTTACTTTGTCCGCCAGACAGCATAGGCCTATACAAATGCCATTACGTCTGTCTGTTAGTTAATCACTGCAATTAAATCTTTTCCCAGTCGTAAACAGGCCGGTGGGTTCAATTCTCATGCATCCTTTATGTAAAAGTACCATGACCTGGCTAGAGTGCGACAAATACTTCTGGTTGGACGATTCGGTAGGGCGTTTTGCCAAAAGATGGCCGATATTGTAATATAAGCTACAAGGTACTCAGAAAAAAGTTATGTCTGAAAAAAAAAGGTGTTCTTTGTTTAACATGTGATTACTAGGAAACATTTCAACAAATTGCAAGAGTGTGGCTCCTTAGACACACCCTGAAAATTGAGATAAGAGAGTTTTAAAACACTCTTGGTAATTAAGTTTTTTGAGCCCATTTTTGAAAACACTTTTGATCCTTTTGAACCACTTTGTTGTACTAAAGTTTTGAACACTTTTGTGGTCAAATTTTAACCCAATTTTAATTTTAAATACCTTTAACATACGTTCCAGTGTTAAATTTACACACAACTCTAGTAGTTTTTGAACACTTGATTGTGTATTCCTGCATGAAGATAATACATTAACATTCCTTCCCCGTTCGCCTATATTGTCCAGGCGAACTTCTGAATTAATCCCTGGCTGTTCTCTCCCTCGTTTTGGGGTCCTCCCAATGACCGCCATTTTTGATAAAGAGCATGGTGTAATGATTATGGAGTCAAATCCTCAGAATTGGTCAAAAATGGCCAAGTTGTGGGCCAATCGACCACGATGATCGAAATCCTTTAAATTACTCCTACAAATTTGATGTCCTCAAATCAGGATTTTTTGTGTAACCTTCGTCCTTAAAGCAATAACATCACATTTTTGAAGAGCGCCCCCAATTTTCCAAATTTGATATTTTGCACAGTTATGTTGGTAATTGTCTAGGAAACTATATACTACCTGCAAACGAGAATGCTCAAAAAGCGTATTATCATAAAATACGGGAATTTGTAATTTCGAATTGGGATCCCAGACTGTACTTACGGCAGAGCTGGAAATGCTAATTTTATGTCCATCCATGATGAAATAATGCCACCTCAAGAAATTACCTCTAATTACTTGTTTTTGAACCAATAAACAACTAATGGATGAGCGACGGAGCGTAGACACGTACATACTCTATTTCCCGGCTATTTATTTTCAAATGGAAAGGCTGTTCCTCCAAGCAGCCGTTGAATTATTTCGGAGATCTTCCAATATTAATTATTCGAACTACAAAACTCCTTCGTTTGCGACAACATAGACATTTCGAGCTTAACCATTTACAGGTAGTTTACTAGCCAGTTACCCATACAACCCACCGGGGTAAAAATCTCACATGTTGGAAAATTGAGGGTGTCTTAAAAAAAATGTGCTTTAGTTGCTTTAACACATAATACCGTAAACACTCGGGTATAAGCCCACCCCCCCTAAAAGGAAGTTTTTACTTCAAAAATATGGTGGGGCTTATACCTGGGAGGGGCTAGAACTTGGGAGCAAATATCATACAATACAAAATTAACAATATCATTTTAAGAAGAGCATATTATTTCATCAGATACCATATAATGTACACTTTAGTTGTAGCAGATATTAAAACATTAAAAAGTTCGATTTTCCCAATCACATTCCTCAAGTAATATAGCAAGCAAGCCATCCCAATTATTGGGCCGGGGTATTGAGCCCCACATTGATGGCTCTATAGCATAGTCCAGTTTTAAAAGTGATTTTGTTTGTACTTACTGCCACATTGTCTCCTGAATGCTAAAATTACACCTGGCCTTATACCCAAAAAAAGTGTATCTAGCTCCTGTATTTTCCTTTAAAAGTGGGGGTGGCTTATACCCAAGGGGCTTATACCCGAGTGGTTACGGTAGTAAAAAGAATACCAATTTGAAACAAATGGTTTTACTTTCTTCCTCAGGACACTGTCAGGGACGCTGTATAGCATATCTCTTTCGGGTGGAGAGGTGTACTGATCTATTACCTTAATGTCCTAAATTGCCATTACTCCTTATATTTGGATATTTAAGGATGAATATACAATACTTGTGAAAGGTTGAATGAGCTTTCTAGTGTTTATTATTCTTGTAATAATTGGACAATGGTTTTATTCAAGGACATTGTATTGGAATAATTTTCACAGTTATTGTAAATAAGGAATTTTGATTGGTTAACGTGGGACTGGAAGTAGGCTTCAGACGATCGTTGTTAAGATCGTTGGTAAGATCGTATTGTAAGCACAGTCATTGGTAGCTCGTGAGTAGTGACCGTCTGACCAACATCATTGTTTAACAGCTAACAAACGAGTTAACAAGGACGATTTACTTTTAAGAAATCTTAAAAGTAGCGAGCTACTTGCGAGAGATCAGTCGTGGTAAGTGCCGTGGTGAACAGTCTACTCACGACCGTCGATGTGTAAGGGTACCTCACCCATCGTGACCTCGTCAACTTATTCCATAGCGTGGATACCATAAATGAACGCCATTTTACTTGTGTGTATCAACTTGACAGAGGGTCTTGCGCTTGTCTGTAGTACAGTTTACTGTTTTCCAATTTATTTGATAATGGCATCCTCATCTGTAGTACAGCCCGAAACCAGCGAACACGGAACCCAAATTGGTCGGAGAGAGGATAAAGCGGTAATCGAGATGGAAGGAACCCCATGCAAGATAAAATTGAGTGAAGACAACTTAAACTAGGGATTTCCCTTTGCGATCACGTGACCTGACAGGCAGCCTCGTGTCCATGTGGTTATGCACATCAGGTAGGATGCCAAGCATTTGAACAGTTGTTGAAAAAGAAATTCCAAAACATTAATTTTTATTGAGAGAGAAATTAATTCGATCGATATTCCATCCTAAATAAGTACATATTCATTGTTTTGTGGCGAGATTAGATCTTTATATGATTTGTATAAGTGAGCAATCGTTGATGATGCATGACATTTGTTTTTGAGGTATGTTGGGCTTGGATCGCTTCTCACTGATTGATAGGGGAATGATCATCGGCATAAAAACAATGTTACTGCAAAAATCCTCTGGCGATGAGTAATAACGAAAAACAAGCCAAAATTCGTTTAAAAAATCCTGCTTGAGGATTCCATTTGCTGGTTTACAAGGGGTTGGTTTTCCCGGGGTTCAAGCAATTAACCGACAGGTCAGCGCGAGCGGCGAGCTACTTCCGATATTTACCAATGACAGATGAAGGCCGCCGGCTGTAATTTGGAAGGGTATCGTTGTTAAGTCTGTGTTGACGTGCGTCGTTGTTAAGAGTCGTCACTGAGGATTACATGAATTTTTCGTTGGTAATGCTACTTTCGAAAGTAGGCCACAGTCTGGAACACACCTAATATAATGTAAGAGCAAATTAGATATAGTGTACGCATAGCTAAGGCATTGTGGTATGGTTTACACAGATATAAAGCAGCCCTATTTTGATTGGTTACCAAGAGGGCTATCTCATGTTGTGTTCCGTAATGAGCCAATCAGATAGATTGTATCTAGGTGGTTGCACGAATTCTCAAATGAAGTCTAAAAGATTGACCATGTTTTACCATATGAGAAAAGTCAAAATTGAATTTTTGAATTACGACGAGGATTAGGCAAAAAAAAACAAGTTAGACGCCTAATTTTGGTTGTTCTCGGTCAGCTCGGCTGCCCTGACTGGCTTTGAAAATGTGATGTAATGGGTGAGGAAATTTCTCATAGATGGGTCAGAACATTTTTATCAAACGTGTCTGTATATTGGAATTGGCCTACTTTATATACTTTTGAGGCTCCAAAAATGTGCGTCAGAAGCAGAAGTGTGCACTATGGGGGTAATAGTACTACTGCCTTTTGCAATTTGAGTGGAATTGAACTTTGTGAATGGTTTTGGAAAGAGGGAGCAGTGTTTGGAGCTATAAATTGAATGTTATGTGTTGAAGTCTTCGACGGTCCGAAAGGCTTGTTTTTTTTGTAAAGGAAAAAGTGGATTTTGGACGAATTGTGGAGGCAAGGTCGTTTCAAGAAATGAGGTTTTGTCTTTGTCCCGTTCCGAACTCGCCATGTGGAATGTTGGTAAATAGGGGGTTAAACGTAGTAAAGTGTAATGTGTAACACTATTGTGGAATAAAGGTGCCTGTATGGATTTTTCACTGAGGGAGAAATTATACATTAGGATTTGTATTGATGGTTTTATTTCTTTTAATAGGCTATAGGAAAAAACAGTTCATGATGTTAGTGTTTAAGTAATTTGGCTTGCTGTTATTCTCGGTAAAATATGGACCTTCGCTGCTGATAGTGGTCGTCCTTGTGACCTCGATCTGTCTTCCATCATCGCTTGTGACCAAATGAGCAGATTCACACATACTAATTGCAAGATCGTTAGTGCGCAGTCAGTCTAAGTATCTGCGCATATGTATTTTTCCCCTGGTTTAAAAATGCATTTTCCCCCAGATCTTAATTGAAATCTCACCTTTCTTGGTGTGCGAACGGTGACTGCATGGCCTCCCCAGCTCCTGGGCTTGCTGTGCTGCTGGCCTCCTGGAAGAAACTGGACCTGGCCCTGATCCCTTACACTGGATATCTGACATCTTCGCATCAAATTATCCTCTCTCCTTCCTTGGGCTAAATGAACAGAATTGACGAACGAATTTTAATTTTCTAAAAAGCTTGCTTACAGGTTAGTTGAGATGTCAAATGCAATGTCTTTCCCAAATCTGTGATATCTGGATGGCATAACTTGGAAATGTTATTAAAAATTTGATGGAATGGCACACGCTGATGTATGGGCAGACACATGCCGAGTTATGGACGGGCACGTGCCGAGGTATGGACGGGCACGTGCCGAGGTATGGACGGGCACGTGCCGAGGTATGGACAGGCACGTGCCGAGGTATGGACGGGCACGTGCCGAGGTATGGACAGGCACGTGCCGAGGTATGGACAGGCACGTGCCGAGGTATGGACGGGCACGTGCAGAGGTATGGACGGGCACGTGCAGAGGTATGGACGGGCACGTGCAGAGGTATGGACGGGCACATGCCGCGGACGGGCACATGCTGAGATATGGACAGGCATGTATTACAGTATGGGCGCTTACTAGGAAACAATACAGTACTTCGCTTTTTACTTGTTATTTCTTCTGCTATTTTTTTGGTTGTCATTGTTGTTGTCATTAGAACAAAATGTTCTACTTCTAATTTGGAACTTGCGTTTCCTTGATCCACACATTGGTATGAACCTCTTAATATGAAGTCCCAAGGCAAATAGGTATTACAAATGATTCCCCAATGTGCTGTTTGATGTTGTGCAGTAACGCTTGACGGAATCAATGGCAATACCTCATTGCATCCTTGGACTTCTATATGAAACTCTACCACAACAATTCTTTTGGTGGTCCAGTCATCCCATGAGGAAATTTCCCTTATATGAAATGGAATCCAAACAAATCCTGTGACTAAAGGATTATGTGGGATAATGTAAGACCTTTGATCTTTGATTTCATGAATCTGGGATTATATTAATAATTCATGTAATGGACTATGGTTCAAATTACCTATAATATTCATAGACAATATTTTCTGTATCTTTAGGGCATTTAGATGCAGATTTGCCTACGATGAAATCGCACATACTTATAACAGTGTATTGGTTGTAAATCTCAGAATTGTAAAGTAATCAAATCAATATATTGGGAATATCTCACCTTCATCTTAGCCCCACTTATATCAATCTACATGCCAGGCCAATTGGAAGAGTTTTGTCAATTAATACATCTTCCGAATAAAACAGGTGTGGTTTGGAGAAGTGCTACATGAGGAAGAAAAACCCTTCCACTGTTTTGGAGTGTTACATAGGTGGATCATTCTAATTCTCTGGTTTGTAGCCAGGTGACTCACTTTAGTACAATTTTCACAAAACTGTCACATATTTACAGGTGCAACGGAGATTCACATATTAAGTGTCCCCTAAAAAAATCGAAATTACTGATTTTTGCCCTGATTTAAAGCTTTCCTCAAAAATTCTCCAACTGAAAGGAATAAGTTGAAAATGTTTCTTTGGTACAAAAACGGTGAATTTTTAATTTCATTAGGACAAATACAAAATACCCATGTTTTATATTGAATTATAAGCAAATCAAAATCACTTTTTTTCTCTTTTAAGACATTTCTGTAGCAAAATACAGGGTAAGAAATCTACTTGAGTGTCTATTCTATATGAAATTACTATTATGACATAATATTTGGGTGCCTCAAAATCTCTCGTTGCACCTTTAAAAAAATAAACTATTGCTGAAAAGGTGAATTCAACTGATGAGTGTAAGCATGCCTAAAACCTGGGGTTCTCAATACAAGTGACCATTTGGGACATGGGTCTTATTTTTAGCCTTCTGGTACATGAATAACCCCTTTTTCGTGGCAATTTGGGTATAGAAAAGGGTCACACTTTCAAAATTTTCTAAATTGTTTTGGAAAATTAAGCCAATTTTCTCAATTTGAATTGACTAAATTGTGGGGAAAATTGACAATGTGTGTTACTTTGGCTCTAAATCTGATAGCTATGGGTCCTACTTCAGATCTCAGAGACATGTCCCTACCCAAACCAAACCTGAGAACCCCAGGGCATGCAACCCAACATCTTTCTGTAAAAGTGCAAGGCATACTGAACACAAATGCATGATGTAACACATACTAATGAAACATTCCTTTAAAACTGCTGGTGTACAACTGAACCTATTGGGTGGGTTCATTTTCACTTGGCCTAATGGCCTAATACAGAGGTGCCGTGGCCTATCAATAATAGATACAATGTACTTGCCAAGCTCCACACCATATACCATGGGAATGTGTACACAGACCCATTAAAGAAGTACAGTGACATCAACCTTAACTCTCTGAATGTAGCCCACAACTAAAATCAACAAAGTCATAATTTCCATACCAAATATTTTCCCCCAAAATGTCTACAGCCTGTCTCAAAAAGCAGTACAATCAGCAAAAAAAAAATGGAAAATATGAAATTTCAAAATAAGTCTTCCAAACTTGGCATAATATTAAAGAACAAAGACTGGCATTTCATTGGCATTGTGCTTTGGATCTGAGATGAACCCGGCGTGCATGGGGGCCTATACCGTAACTCCATGACTGTGCACACTAAGTCTGGGAATCCAGGCTCTGAATACACACTGTTGAATACATAGCCCATTGTAAGATCAAGAGGATTTTGTGCTCCATGACATGCTTAGAACAGTTTAGGACACACAATATTAAGTTGTTACATTCGGTGTACAATTTGTGTGATTCGTTATTTGCATCTAATAAGCCTATTTCTACGTGCTGTGTCACTTTTTGGATAGCCTGCATGGACCAACTGTGTCATCGTACATCACATTTGTGCAATTGATTCGTTCAGCCAGACAAACGAGTTTTGAACTTCGTTGAGTTTACCTAACCGACCAAGATTAGTAGAAAGAGACATCGTTTTTACGATCCTATAGGTTTATACGGCAGGTTGAAATAAGTAAGCCTCTGCCGTACTAAAAGTTAAATTGGTAAAGCAAATTAGTATAGGCATGCCCAATGAATATATAGCATCGCTGAACATTCCTACAAATCACTGATTAGTAGAACTAGACATCGTTTTTACTAACTTTTATTTAGTAGAACGTACAAAAATAATGTTTTCAGTGCATGAATGGATCTTCTCCCCTGACTGACAACCAAACTGGAGGAACATATACCCCCTGCCCCCATCCACCCCTTTGTGCATGCCGGTGAATATGTATTTATTCTGCTATGCAAAGATCAGGAATCATGAAAATGTGTTAGTGACAAACCTTTATGAGTGATGAAGTAGACACAATTATTAGGAAAATACCTCTGATAAACCATTCTATATAGTTCTATGGATAAACCAAAGAGTTAATTTTGTCCTCTCTTTCTTTCTGTCTTTATGTTTGGTTTGTTTGCCACTTTTTTCAAGGGTACTAAAATTGAAGAAAACCTTGTTTGTTATAGTTATTGAAATATGGCATCCATTTATTCTTCATGCTATATGCACAGATTAAAAATACTCCTTATAGAAATGTTTATGTAAAATGTCCTTATCTGTATCCTTATTTTGCAAAATTCTACACATCCGAGACATAGAGTGGTTAAAAAACAGGTTTAATCCCACTGTATACCTATCAGATTTTCCACATCCATGCTTTCCAATCCGTGTTTATCTACAGTTCCATGCATGTAACAAGCACCACGTTTGATCAAAACATTTTTTGGCATCATTCTTATTTAATCTCTTAATCGCCCTGTGAATTAATCTCAATAAATCCTGCACTACAATGGATGATTGTGTATTACTTACAATGGACAATGATTCAGTGACTACTGAAGTGTTCAAGAATCTCTTAAATCTCCTGACATCAAAATATTTGTATCTAATTTCCTCAATCAGAGGGACCATCGTCAAAATTTCAGCATGCTAATGACAACATTTTTAGATAGCATCCCATCTTAATGACAAATATTATATTGCTTAGATACTGTTTTGGTGCAGATTTTGATCTGTTTGGATTAGGAATAGGATTGGAGTGTGCGACAAGTAAATTTTATAAAATCATGCAAGAAAGAGCACTCAGAAGACATTTAAAGCATATAACCCAAAAATTTCAGGAGCTTCACCCCCCTGGACCCCCACGGGGCCCTAAGCAGGCCTCGTGGACCCCCCACTCATTCTGTCGGGTCAGAGTGCAGAAAATGCCCTCATATATCAAAATCCTAGCTATGTCATTGGATTGGAACATGATCCACATCAAGGGAGGCACATGAACATTTTTGGTAGGTATGTGCTGTCCAGCTTTTCAAACTTGGGGCTAGAGAACCAATATTGAGAAAACACAACATTTGAGGCTGCAGAACTGAATTTGGGTTAGTTTTTTGTCACAAACAAGGGTCTGACTAAAACCAAACTTGAGATCTTCCATGGGATGATTCAAAGACCCCCATTTCAAAGTGGGAGAATTATTGCAACCCTATCTAATTCACTTGAGAGTACTAATTACACTTCTTGTGTTGTTTTCTTCAACTAACTTGAGATTTTCTATGGGGCTCAAGGACCCCCAGTTCATAATAGGAGCCTTACTGAAACCATTTCTAATTCACTTGAGAGCGCTAATTATACTGGCTGCATTGTTTTCTTCAAATAAAATAATTATGTATAAACTATTGGACCATGCTGAAATGTTTTTTCTAAGTTGTCCCTAAAGAGCTTGAGCGACAGTTGGACCAATTTTGACAGAATTAGAAGCCCCAGTAGAGCCATAAAAGTCACATTTGTCATAGTTAATCCTCCTACAACAATTGACAATTGATCAAATCCGCTTTTCTTACCAGCATTTTATTTTACACCTTACCGGCCATGTTTTAGACTCATCGGCCTCATGTTTTGTCCGATTACGCCCTATGACAATAAAAGATGGGGCCAGGGGTTGTTGGTGGTTGGTTTAGCAAGAAAGGACTTTTTCCCCAGATGATGATTTTACTGTTGTTTTCAAGATTTATTGCTAGAGAAACAGGTAAAAGGCTGGGATAACAGGGTAAACTGACTGCTAATCCTTTGTCTACATTTTGATGTCACCATTAGGTTAACACCTAACTACCCAACCTTGACAGACAAATTCTCAAATTTTAGGCCAAGTAAAAAAATAAACCAGTTGATCGTCCCCGCCCGCTCAGATTTTGGACGCCGCGCCAATTTTTTTGTTATTTGTTATTTTTAAAAAAAGCAACACCACCACCAAAAAGAAGGCAAAAAACTTAGTCAACAAAAAATATTGGAGCACTATTGAACTCTCATACCTATTTTAAAGATTATCCTTCATTTTGTTCAGCAATTTCTTCAACCTTCTTGCATAGGCCTACTACTATTTTCACAAGGCAAACGCAATCTTCAAATATATCATAGTGGTCATCTTAGACATGGCGGCCATCTTTGAAAAAAAATAATAAAATAACAAATAATAAGGGCCTCCATCACCAAAGTCCGGACGATCAACTGGTTTATTTCTTTACTTGGCCTTATCTGTTAACAAACAATAGTTTTTCTTTGCAAAACCAGGCGAGTCAACTCTAGCACTGTTCAGATGGCACTTACCAACGACGATCACTCCCAAGTAGTTCGCTACTTTAAAGATTTCTTAAAAGTAAATCGTCATTGTTAACTCGCAGTTAGCATAACAATGTTGTTCAGATGGCCACTACTCATGAGCTTACCAACAACGGTGCTTAACAATGACCTTACCAACGACTTAACAATGATCGTCTGAACATGCCTTTTAAGGGTTATCTCTGAATTGTTTTTAAGAGAAACAGCAAATAATGTCTACTGAATTAGGTTGTTTATCCAGGGGGACACTGACATTGGGAAGTGGTACAGGAATGTGCGGCCCTTAAGACCCCCATTTTGTGTACCTAAGACCCCCAGTTGAAGTATAATTCAGTTCTTAAGGTCCCCTTTAGGAAAAATGTTTGCCTCAGAAGCTATATTTTAGCCAAATTTAGCTTTCAAGCCTGCAAATTTCTCAAAATTTCAGTTCCTAAGCCATTACTTTTGGAGACAAAATCAGTTTGCAAGCTCCCAAGTTCAGAAATCGGGGTGGCACATCCTTACCTGAAAAAAGTTGAGTGTCCCCCCCCCCACCCGGGGGGGGGGGGTTGTGTATGGGCCATGGGAACACTTATATCCCTTTTACATCAAATTGTAAAATTCAGCTTGCCTTTTGCAGGCTTGCTGTGCTTAATTTTTGTTTTGCCTGGCTTTGTGCTATTGTCTGTTCTTACCACCCTATTCACAGCTGCTTCACCCTATTCAAATTGTTTTGTTTTGTTTTTTTAAACAATTTTAAGCAGTGGCATCACAATTTCGACAAACGATGTAAGTAGAGGTATCATTTGTATAAAAATCCATGGCAAGATACTTGTAGTGGTGGTTGTGTATGTGTGTGTACTTACAAGAGCAACGTTGTGGGGTGATTTGTGCGTAGAAATGAATGTTGTGGTTTTTTTAATGTTGTGAGGTGATTCTGTCTTGACGTTGTGGGTTTTTTTAACAGAGTTACTATGTTACTTTATGTCCTATAACAGAATAAACTGCAATCTAGTGTTGAGGTTTATTCCGTAAAAGAGTAGAAAAGAGGATTTTATAGTTTAGTAACTTTATAGGCCTGCGGTGCTAAGAAAAATGAGTAATTTAGTAAAAAAAAAATTAAAAAATGAAAAAACCTTTAAAAATGTCTAAAAAAGTGTCTTTTTAAGAGAAAAAAATGTTACTATATAGTAACGAAATTTGTTACTATATAGTAACGAAAGAGTGTTTTATTAAGAAAAAAGTTGAAAGTGACTTTTTAAGGTAGAAAGATCCTAATCAAAAATGTTTTTTCCTTAAAGAAATCAATTTTCTGTTTTGTCCAGTTTTTAGTACTTTCAACCATGAAAAATCCAAAAATGCTAATTACCATATTTTAATGTTTGTTTCCTTAGCAAAGCGTTTAGACCTTAGTTACGGATATTTTGCAAAAACTTACAAGAAATAAAAAAAAAATGAAAACCTTTGTTCTATACAGACCAGGGAATCAGGCAAATACAATCTCTTTTACATAGGGGTTAAGGAAAGTAATGTAATGGCTGCAAGAACACGGTGATGTTAATTGAGCAGTAAGTATCCGAAAACCTATTTTTGCCTATTTCTCAGTTTCCATTTTTGGACCAAAGTGTCATTTTTGATGCACAATATCTCCAGTTTTGTTTCCTCAAATAAATCTCCTGTCACTTCAAAAAAAGAAAAAACATAAAAACAATAAAACAAATATTTTTATTTTTTAAAGTCTACCCCGATTTGGAGTTATTAGCATTAAACATTTTAATGAGCGGTTAACAATTCATGGTAATTTTCCATATTTGGAATATTCATTAATAAACAAACCTTCTTCATAAATTAGAAAAAATAAAATCGTCAGTACAAGGCAAATTGTGTAATTATCATACATACCAAGTTTTCAGTTATATGGTGGTTAGACTTTGGTTCAAGGAGATACGCAATCAAAATTTCTTCAAAATGGCAACCATTGGCGGCCATATTGGATCTCTCATTTGCATAATATATTCAGAAAGTGACGGATTGCACATAATTCCACATATACCTTAATATTATGTATGAAAAGACATGAAAAATGTTTAAATTAAGACTTTAGTTTTAGTTTGATTAGGATCTTTCTACCTTAAGAGATTGTTTAGTAAAATCCCCCACAACGTAAGCTTCTGTAAGTGTGTGTGGATGGTTGTGTGTTGTGTGCGTTGGTGTGTGGGTTTTGTGAGTGAGTATGTGTGTGTGTGTGAGAGAGAGAGTGTATTTTTACTATCAAACATGGACACACACTTGACTTTCCCCAACAAAATGCAGACATACAACTTTACAAGGACGTCCTCGGTTGACAGACAGTGGCAGAGAGTAACAAGACGAGTCCTTAAAAAGGACAATCTTCTGCATACTCCTCCCCACTCTCCGCTCGCACCCACAGTGTGAAATAAAACAACAAATTGAGTTTTGTAACACTATATTGTAATGAATACTATACAAGGCACACTCATAATGATCAACCTTTATTGTGAAACAAAAGACACTCAGTTTCATGTTACTTTTTCTGATAAATCTGGTATTATTTTGAAGTAGAAATCGCATTGCATGGAACACCAAGCGTCAGGTTCCATAATACTTCCCTTTTAAAGGGAACTTCTATATCCAGTGCAAAGGCCAAATCACTATTGTGTAGTAATATCTGTCATACATTGCTGTACAAAAGTTGTGCCTGTTTACCACACATGAAATATTAGTCTGCTTAATGAAATAGTTCAATGCTATCAGTGTTAAAATATACATACAAACAATGTAATTCTGTACCACAATTGTATATTATAACATTGGAAGTATTATTTTGGATATAAATTGGCTATAGATCATTCTACAGTTTAATTTGTCAAGCAAAATTTTGCAATCTGACCCAACCAATCAGAAAAAACTGTTACATAGCTACCTTTAGGTTAGGACTAGTCTCATTAGTGCAAGCAGGGAATGTCACTATCACTAGTGGTGCAAGTAGGGTATGTATATCACTGACCAATGCCATGCAGAAAATAGACTCTTGAACTCAGCAGCCAGTATCAGTAACAGCTGAGAAGTGTAAACAATGGATGGATGTATACACACAATAAGAACTGAGTACCACTGCATGAGGGTTTGGTCAATTCAGGATTAATCTTCTGCCTGCAGAAGAACAAACTGTGTTAAATCCTACAGGGGGAGTTTCGCAGCTGGCAGTCTATCGCCAGGTCCACAGTCCTCCATGAAAAGTCCCATCTCTGCATGTCCACAGTTGGGTGGTTTACTTTCAGGTGTGTAAGTGTCGCTCAGTTTTGCTTTGTCAAATTAGGTCCTATGTATGTGTCCTTGGGTTATAGGTGAAAGTGGGTAGATGTGGGGTGTGTGTATGTGTGTGTGTGTATATATATGTGTGTGTATGTGTGTGTGTGTGCATGTACGTGTATGGCAGTGGTATAAGTTTTACTTTTCAGCAAACTTTGTAAAGTTTCTGAAGTGGTTCTGAAAAGCAATGCCTGATGAGAAAGAAAATCTGTCCTTGCAAGTCCCAAAGCGTGACGTGCTGGTTGACTGATCCTTGCAATGCATCACTCAACATCAGATGGGATTTAAACCAATCCCATAAGCCTTTGCAATTGAATCTATAACTTAACTATACACATATTCGTACTTAATGACAAAAGAGTGCTACAAACAATTCCTGAACCACACAAAAGTTCAAGATCATGATGATTTTTGAGAAATATCACAAAACCACATTTTAAAAATATTTTGCTTCTAGATAAAAGATTTTACCATAAAAATTTTACCCCATTTTACTTTTAAATCCACACGAGCCAAAATTGACCAAAAAGCTTAAAGTTCCCCAATAATAAAAATACAGCAAGTAAACTTGCTTGTGTGTACATCAGAAACCAGCTCCTGTGGGGTTACATCACTATCAAGGTGCAACATCCCACCCGGTCTATTATCGTATTTCGCCACAAAACATGCAGTTTAATTCCCTTGAGGCTGCCGAATTCATAGGGGTGTTGCACATTACAACTTCTTCCCCCAATCCCAGTGCATTGTGGACTTGATTTAGCACCTCCTCTGCACCTACACCTACGTACACATAAAGACAGGCTATCTGACAGGTAATTTACATTCAGAATTGTTGTTAACCTTACAATACAAGAAAAACAAGCACAAAAAACAAGGTAACATTCTCCAAAAAAGCCGTGACAGGAATCAAGACAACTAATAACAAATGTCACACGGACGTGTCAAGATATTTCGGAGGTTAACGACTTGGTCACACAACATTAGTTTGATTTATGGATTGGGATGGAGATTGACGTGGCGTGACTAATTAGTGAAATATTGTCAGCGGCAAGGTATTTTTGGAGGCCAGGATTAAGACCGCTGTATAGGCCTGCTCGGGATTCCAATATACTACAAAATAACAACTTTTGAGGCAGAAAATTGGCGATTGACCCTGGCAATTACCACTTCTATCTTCCTTAGTTTATTGGTTTTTAAATTGGCTTAATCCGAGGAGAAGCTCAACATATCCCACAATGCATTGTGATTTGGAAACTGCACCTTAACCCCACAAGAACAACCTGTTGATTGGTCAGAATCAAACTTCAGTGATTTTTTTAGCCAATCAGAAACACGGTAAGAATAGTAGTATGAATGAAGAGGACTAGAGCTTAAATAATTGGAAGCTGCATATCAATTGGTTATTGAAATGGCACAGAAAGACCACAACTTGGGCATTTTTTTAATTTTTGAGATGATCTTCAATGGTTATTATTGTTCCACTAGGTGGTCACCCTGCTTTTGCAATTACCTGGCTTTCTTTGTAGTGTGGTCCCTGGGGTTTTTGACCTGGAAAAAATTGTTATTGAGCTGATTTTTGCACCAGATAAGCAGAATGCATCATACAACAACATATCCAAAATCCCCATAAATCCCCCTTGGGGAAAAAATTTTATCCAAGATGGCCGCCATATTAGCTATATCTCCGCTTTTAAAATAGATGTTGATGATTTTAGTGTTTTTGAATATATTTTGGAGGTCAATGAATCCAATCATGTACAAATCTAAATCACTGATGACTTCCTTCACGCCAAAATCCAAAATGGCCGCCATTTTATATAATTAGCTATATCTCATGTTTTTGAATATGTTTTGAGGTTCAAAGAATTCAGTTTTTGTTTAAATCTAAATCATTGATGTTTTCATTAAGTCAAAAATCCAAAATGGCCTCCAAAATGGCTGCCAATTTGCTGCCATTGCATATAATTATCTTCTCACTGCCATATACTTTCCTTTGCAGTATCCTGCAAGGAAGCTCGGTCAAACTGACGCATATATAGGAGGGTTGTTTAAGGCAATAATCCAAAAAAAGGGATTGTTCTAATTAACAAATAATAGTAATTTTAGTTCATCTTTAGTCTATTCGAAGAATGAATGACTTGGGTCGGTTTTTATTTGAACTAATCAGAAGGCAAATTTCCCAAAACTGCACAATTGAGAACCAGTACACAGACCTCAATATAATACTCATTGGAAAGAATGCTTTAAAAAAGGTTAGTGTAATGCAGTTTTCGTTACGTTAACATAAACGCAATGATTAAATATGGGCCTACACAAGTACGTCTTGCCAAGAAGGATGGGCATATATTACAGGGTGAGTAAAAAAAAAAAATGACAAACCCAAAACAAAAATCTTTAAATTTGTAAATAACAAATATCTAAACACATGTGGATCATCGAAAGCTTATTTCATTTTATATTTAATTTCTGAAAGCTAATTCCAATCGGATAAGATAAGGAAAGCCGAGCTACATTCTTTTGAATCAAGTCGTCCGGTTTTCACCCTATTCACGGATTCCCATTGGAATGCACGGCGGTTAGCTAATTAGCAAAGACTCTCCAAAATGATGTAAGGATATGTCATCTTTATGTCAAATAATAGTGGTATATCTGCTAAAGGTGTAAAAGCCTGTGAAAATGGTAAGTTTTCTAGAGAAGCACTTTTTTCAAGATGTGGCATATTTTGAGTTCTGTAGATATAGACAAACTTTAAATCGCAAACGGTTGTCACCGATATCTGTCCTTATATGGTATGATTCATTCAACTCCCGCTCCAGAAACTGATACATGTATACAAGTTAATTTATTTTCAAATGATTTTATGAGTGATGAGGATGTGGAAATGTTAAGAGGGCAATGATGGTAAATTGTGTTGAAGTTTGGGGGTTAAATAGCGTCACATTATTCGGCAGTCAATAAATAGTCCAATTTCCTTTGAGCTCTTTGGCCAATGATTGCTCTCCAGGAACGCCAGTCATTTTAATGCGAATCCAGGTGGGACAGAGCGCCAAAAAAGACTGAGGTTGATTCCAAACGACCGTTTTTAGCTCTCGGTCTATACTAACCGATGTGAAGATCTTTGCGGCACAAATTAAAGTTGAACTAAGCTTTCAGTTGATACCAAGTATGTTAGATATATGTTACCTCAAAACAAAATGGAGATACAATCAGGGTTCAAGTTTTTTTTTACTCACTGTAGGCCATATTTGATATTTCTATTTTTTAAAACCCAAGTACCAGAAATGGAAACTGGAGTGTTAAAGAAAGAAATATATAAAAGGTGAATCCCAGAAAGAAAATTGGGAAATAACATTTGGGTGTGAAAATACCGCCAGAGGACTTCCCATACCTAATCAGGTTCATTTTTTGTACTCGTCCTTTTTCGAAAATTTCTCTTTAGTTAGTTATATTATTTACTTATTCACTTATTATATTATCATTTATATAATTATTTATTGTCATTCTTTATATTCGCTTATATATATTTATTTCTGAGATAATTTATTTGTTGTTTCTTATCCCTCTTTACTTGTTCTGAAGTTGAGATAAACAAGTGTATTAGGTATGGTGGCCATTTTGAATTTCAGCATCAATGTTTGAAAAACATGGATAATTTAGGGATTAGACTAAAATCATCCAAACATCTAATTGAGAAGCCCCCAAGATATAGATAATATATGCAATGTCAGCTATTTTGGCGGCCATCTTGGATAAAAAATTTTCCCCAAATTGGATTCATGGGGATTTTGGATATGTTGTTATATGATGTATTCTGCATGTCTGGTGAAAAAATCAGCTCAATAACAATTTTTTCCACGTAGTATGTGTATTTCTTCTTCAGGGACTATACTATTGTTCCTTTGCTTGGTTTTTCTTTTCTTTTATTGTTTTTTTTTTTCTTGTCCGTTTGTCTTGTCTGTTCGCCCTTTGTCAGAATACTTACGCTTACATATGATGTCTGCTCTTTAGGCCCTGTGTACGTATATTCACCGTCTCCCCCTGCTGCTGGGTCCCCGCCACCATTTCTGATGACGCCATTACTCGGCGGCGGAGTCCTTGACCGTTCTGGTCCCATTTTCATCAGCTCTGCATAGACCGGCTCAGTCTGCATGGGCTCTACGCCAGGCTGGTGAGCCGATTCCGGGACCGGTTCTGGCCGCTGCAAGAGCATGGGAGCCGATATTTCGGGCCGACTTGCCGGAGATGATTTCGCTTTTGACTGCCGCGGTTTGGGAACTGGCCGATTAACTGGGGGCGTTCCATCAGATGGTGGTGGGGGTGGCGGGGTTGTCGGTGGGCGTGTCCGTGGTTTTGGTGATGGAGTTCTGCGTGGTGAGCTTTGTGGTGGTGGTGGAGGTGCTTGGAATGGTCGCTGTCTAGGTAATGAGTCCTGAGATCCAGGGCCTTTGGGCGAAGACCAATCTTGTTGCTTCTTCTTGAGCACCAATGTCTTTTGAGCATCCTACAGAGAGAAAAGAAGCATTGTTGATGAAATGTTTTCTTAGTTTTCCGTAAAAGCTGTAACCTTTTATAATTGATTTGATTATACATGGAAAAAATAACACATTAAAAAGAAAGTGGGTTGAAAGTAATTGAATGATGGAATTTTATATAAAATTAAACATTTTCTTTTAAAAACAGCACTTCTTGATCACCAAAATAAACAAATGAGGAGAGACAAATTTGTCAAGGTTGAGGCTAAGATCCTGATACACAAGCAAAATGAACAAAGATAAATTAACAAAATAATGACAATAAAGATAACATTAACTAAAATAATGATAATTAAAGAGACATTAACTAACATAATGGATCCGCACAGTTTCATTTCAACTAAGAGGCAGAGGGAGAGGACCCCACTTTCTCAGTACTATATTCAATTTCTAAAAACCCATCGCGATTTGGTGGAGAGGTGGCAGAATTCGGCTCTTTCAAAATCGATATTGTGCCCGATTCCCTATTTCATGAACGAAAAAAAGTTACTAAAATAATCGGGCTTTCATTGTTTACATAGGAGTGCAAGACTTTGAAGTTGTGTTCCTTCGTATCTAAAAACACAGGCGCTCAAAAAGTCAGTAATTCACTCACAGGTTACATTGAATACCATTGAAGCAAATACGATTAGTTTGAAGTTTTTGGAGCGGTTAATGTATAAACTGTTGACTTGAATGCTTTACATTAAACAAAAATTATTTTTCTCTGCTTCGGATTCGTGTTTCAATAGATTAGCGTGGAATTTTAATTTCCACCCAATGCACGCCCCTCGTTCAATGTCCATACCTTGAGAGGAAAGTACGAGGGTGACACGATGGGTTGAATCTACTATAAACCCATATTTACAAAACCAAATAGATTCTTTGATCGATATGATCATTAGATTGATTTTTTGATAAACGCAAATTCAGCAGTGCATAACACACTTGTCAAACTAAGCGAAATTGATTAATAAAAGATTGATGGTAATACTGGGTCACATTCTAGCAAAAGTATTAATCACAAATCTCAACCCAACTCACAAGTAATTTAAATCACTAGTCACATCCATTACGGAGGACTTGTGAAACTCCGAGTTCAAAACGCGGAGTGGTGATCAGCTTTTGCCATGTGGAGATTGGAGTTTTTTTAAATTCCTGAATTTTATTGAGGGTCTAGCGGGGTTTATCCCCTAAAAAAACTTGGGGGTGAAGTGAAGCAACAAACTCCGATAACACTTTGGAGCGTTTTGGAGTGTTGTGCCATGTGAACAACTTCAGGGGATGAGAGGAGCAGGGGTGAACTCTCAAGGTCATATTTGTTGACCAAATTCTGTGTTTGAATATCACAAGAGAAAGGCCACAGTTCTCCCGTATGATGACTTCGGTCCGAACTCGATAGGAGATCCAGAAGAGCGGGTTCAGAGGATGCTTTCAAAGTTTCTGCCATCATGTGGACAGAATTGGAGTGAAGTGAAGTAAAATAATTGGATTTAATTTTCACCTCCGGAGTTTCAAAACCTTGGAGTTTTGTGGGCCAATCTCGTAAAGTTTGCTCTGTCTTAAATCTCATTTGCTCCTGTTAACATACTCTATAATATTAGTGGAGGGTAAGTGGGGTTTGTTGGGGTGTGTGTTTGTATAGTCGACATAGTACTTCAGATTAATAGGCAAAAACATATTCTACTAACTTTATGGTTAATGATCAGATTAGTGATTATTTAAAGAGAGAATTACAGTAATGCATTAGTCGGTTCTTATTTGCACTGTATGAAATATATCCGCAGTGTTAAACATTTCAGACGTTTCATTGGTCAATATCACCCCCACCTCCCTAGTCAATGTTGAATACTGCACAAATCTGGTTTTCATCAGAGATAATCCAACATTGATTGGGGGGTGGGGGGGTAGGTGGGTTATATAAAAAGTTTGAAACTTAAAAGGATGACATCCATGATTATTCTTTTGTTGAGTTGCCAGTGCACGATGGGAGCGCTCTTAAAAATCTAAATTGCTGAACGGCTTCAAATGTTTACTCTATAAAGGCGATCTAAATGATGAGCTAAAAACCGGGTGGATAGAATCTAGAACTCAAATGGGGAGATACTGAAAAAACTAAATCGTTATTTATTTATAAATGAACAGGGACATTTTGACGAAGAATCGAGAATGTTTGGTGTCACTTTGCCATGAAAGAGTCATTACAAAAATTTAATGAATGAAAAAAACAAGAATATTAAGAATACGATAACATTGAACAAACAAGGACTGTTACATCATTATGCTCAATGAGATCCAAGTCCCCACAATCTTCTCGCTGAAATGACATGCTGCGGTTTGTATGCATAGAAAGCTTTCAGGTAACAGGTGCGAATATTACAAAAGTAAATGTTTAAGTCCAACAGAGGACAAAGAGGGACGTATTATCTATAATAATTATTTTCCATGATAGGTATTTCTAATAAAAACATCTGTAAGCCTAATACTGCAACTTAATGAGTTTTGTTTTATCCCGCTATACTTTAGAGAGTAGATCCTTTTAAATGCGTTTCATTGACCCCCCCGCTATACCTAAGGTAAATCCTTCTAAATTGGGTCTAATTTAGAAAACTTGAAATCGCAGAAAGTAAATAACCAATGCTATGAATGTTCCATGTTCTGACCATTATACAATATCCATGATAAACTTACAATCTAAAAAAATCTTGTGATTTAGGCCTAAGGAAAGAGGCGGAGATGGCATTTGTGGCCGGCCAAGGCCCAAATTATGAAAATTTGCATGGTTTTGGTATGCAGAAAGCTTAAAACGTCCGATTTTAAATGAATCGCACAGATACCCTACAAATTAACAGCGTTTGGGTTTGAGTTATAGACGTATACAAAAATAATAAAAAAGGTTTTTAAAATGCTACAATCTAAAAATCAAAACAGAGCTCTGGGGCTCTCTGTTCTCAAGTGGTTGTAGATTGAAGTGTTTAAAAAACGGCTATTTGGTCGTATTTTGCCACTGTCCTACGGCTAGGTAGCAGTGAGACTAAGTTATACACTATGGCACGGGTTCAAAACAAACTTAGTGACTATGGAGTCGAAAGGAGCGCTATTTTAGCCGTCAGCGATCGGTGGGGTGGGGGTGCAGGCATACGCTTGTGAATGATAGGATTAGGGTGTTGTCTACACAAATAAATGAATAATCATCATCATCTTCAAAAAGCAATAACAAATCTCACACGTGTGTGTGTTGGTAGGATTTACGCATTATTTCTAAACACGTTAGGAAGAGAAAGGTTTTCCTAATGCGTCCATGATTTTGTCCAATTATTTTGTTACTAAAATATTTATTATTATATAATTATATATAAGTATAAAAAATGTTGCTTTTGATTCAAGATAGTCTTAATTCTTAGTTTGTGGGGTATTCTTCAGTTTTGTTTGTGAGTGTTTGAATGTTTTTTTTTTTAAATCTGTTTTTTTTATGATTTTAGTATATTATAAAACGAAAAAAGCTTGCACTAACAATGAACCAAATTTAAATAACAAAGTGTTAAAACTCTTACCCTACTACAAACTATAAACAAAACTAAAAATACGAAAAAATCAAACACCTAAACCACACACAACCGGGGCAAGTTACTAACTTCTTTGAAGCGATTTAATAAGGAATTACAGAAATAATTCTTTGAGTGTGAGCCATCGTTGTTCAAAATTTTGTTGATTTTTAATTTTAAACTTTGTACCGGTAAGTTTTCTGTTTCGTAATACTGTTTTAACTCCCGCTTGATCTTGAATATTGGAAAGGATTTTTTTCTCAAAAGCTTATTTGTAAATATTCCATTGAACCCATATTATAAGAATATTCATATAGCCCTATTTTGTTTGTAGGGATGCAGACCTAAAAAATACAGTGTTGCCTTGATTAAAGAGTTACCTCAAAAGGTACATTTTCGTAAATCCATCCACCAATATGGTCCAAATATTTTTGAAATGATTGCAATAAAAAAAAAAAGATGGGGAAGATTTTCTTCTAACTCGCAAAAAGTACATAAATTATCAATATCATATTTTGATACGTTTGAGGATCGGGATTTGTAGATAGATTCTATTATTATTTGAAATTGGGAACCAAGTAAGTTAGATTAGGATTATTGTGGCAAAAGGTAGTATGTTTAGCTGGAGCCACTTCTCTCAGAAGTAATGTTTTATTAAGCTTTGTTCCCATTTTGTTTCTATCAAGTTGTTTGTTACAACGTTACAACTGTTTACACCTGTTTTTGTTATCTTCAAGTAAATCTTGAAGATTCGTAACTAGAAAAAAACAGATTTTAACATGTTTTAAATACGTTTCATATAGGGTTAAGGTGCTTCTTTCCTTGATACATAGGTTAAATTTTAAAAGAAAATGACAGAATACAAAATTACAGGAATTGATGTCGAACCGCGAACATCGCGCTTGCAAGGCGAGATCTTGCCTCTAAGCCAACTCGATTTACGTACTATTATTCGGTTCAAACCTAAAATATGTTAAATCAACTGGAATTACGAAGATAAACCAAATCATACACGAAATCATTCAATGAATATGCCCCGGTCCACCAATATTAACAATTAGAGATAAACAGGAATCATGATATTTTTTTATGGTGTTAACCCTGGTTTTATAGCGTTGATTTTTATTAAACAACAAAAACAAATTTGTTAGAGATTCATTTATTCTTGAAAATAGAATTTTACCGTGAGATTATCGATGTCATGGGACAGGTGAAATTCTGGCATCGGTGAATTTAAGAATCACTTCACGTGTAACAATGGGCTGTTGCAATGTTTTCAGGTTAAGTCAAACTTGAGAGCTTTGCTGTTTATAGATGCAATTTTAATCATCAATCTCGGTTATGTTGTAAAGAGCGAATTGGCGTAGATGCAAAGATCTCGCCTTACAAGCAGGAGTTTCGCGGTTCGAAAAGCAACTCCTGCCTTTTGGAATTCGGTTATTTACATTTTGAAAGGTACAGCATGTCCCTATATGTATCATATTTAAAGCATGTTGTAACTCTATATTGAAACGTATTCTGTAACATGTTAAAATTGGGCTTTGTTTCTGTAATGTGCTTCTAAGTTTATTTATTGTGAATATTTACACTTATGAGAATATTGAGTTTGAGGTGGTAAACACAAAATAAGACAATTTGTACCTCGGAAGGAAAAACCACTGTATTCGTCGTCGTCGTCTCGTCGTCTCATCATCTCTCTACGTGAAAATCCACTATGTTAAATTACCGATAGGCTATTTATCTCTACCAAAGGCAGAAGGTTTGCGGCCAGGAATGTTTTGGAGGTTTCTTGCTTATATTGAGTAATCACGTGTAAAATATGCTCTGTACATCAGGGAAGTTTATTGATTATGCTTTACTATTATTTTTTTTCATTTAGTAATAACACCCATTAAATTCAGAGGCTTTCCGGTCTATATGGACGGACTTGAGCCCAAATATGCTACGAGTAAATTGTTATTGAGCACTCCCTAAGTGACCGCCCGATTTCATTTTCCATGCAAAGACGTATATGCCCAATATGTTTAATTTTATGGCATCTGTTAATTCGTTGTATGTAAAGCTGTCATAAATAAGAACAGTTATGAGGAAAAATGTCCAAAATGAGATGATTTTTTTCACTTTGCAGACATAATCTCGGTCGAAATGTGTTGGAAAACCACTGCCTCTTTTTGTCCCACTTATTTTGGTATTTCTCTTAAAGCGATATAGGAAATCATGTCGACTTGGTTTGGGAGGCTTGGAGCATTCGCTATCCATGCACCACTCCCTATCACACCAATCAATGTTGGGTTGAGTATCTTTCGCTCTAAACTACAGTGCGCCCTCCTGGTTTGCCTCCATGCTCGTAAAAGTTTTGCTGTCTTAAATATCATTTGCTCCTGTCCACTAACATACTATATTAATATTATGTGGAGGGTAAGTGGGTGTTGGGGTGTGTGTATAGTCGACAACAGTACTCCAGATTAATAGGCAAAACATATCTACGTTTTTGTTTGTGTATCCACAAGTCATAGGTAATGGTTTGTGGTGGGTTCAGGATTTGTTCAGCTCGTGTGCTATCGGGGCAGCGTGTATCTGTATACGGACGCTCAAACAGGACCCGCATTTGAGGCTGGGGCGGATGGGAAACAGTCAGGGGTGTACACCCTACTATTATTCGACAATGACTGCATGTACATGTACAGTTGACTCTCTGTCACGGGGAACGACGGCTTAACGTCCCCTCGAAGGCGGGATGCTTTCATGATCCATTTGCCCAATTCCACGTGAACATGGAGGAGAGCGGTATTCTGTTTAATCAATAGATGGTATACAGATCAATTTTTTCCAAGGGAATTGGATAGTATCCGAAAAATCCCAGCAAGTGCCCACGACACCACCGGGATTCGAACCGGGAATTTTGATGGTAAATTTGCGCAAGAGGCAAGCACCCTACCGCTAGGCCACGCTCTCCACTAACCGCTAGGCCACGCTCTCCCACACAATCTACGAATTTATGGTTAAATGGATCCAGATTAGGGATTAAAAAGAGAGTTCTACTGCAATTACATATAACTTGCATGAGTCGGTTCTTATTTCCCACATGTATGAAATCTATGTCTGCGGTTAAACAGGTTCAGACGCTTTTATGGTCCAATCTCACCCCCCCACCCTCCCCTAGTCAATGTTGAATACTACAAAATACAATAACAAACTAAAAAATTTAAAACCGGGGAGGGGGGAAAGTGGGGAGGGGAGGGTAGGTGGGTATATAAAAAGTTGAACTTAAAGATGAATGATTATCTTTTGCTTGAGTTGCCCAGTGAACGGATGTGATGCGCTTAAAAACTCAAATTCTTACCGGCTTCAAATGTTACTCTATAAAGGCGATCTAAGTTGAGCTAAAAACCGGGTGGATAGAATCTAGAAATTCAAATGGGAGATACTGAAAAAACTAAATATATTTATTTTATAAATGAACAGGGACATTTTGACGAAGAAATGGAATTGTTTGGTGTCACTTTATCCATGAAAGAGTCATACAAATTTAATGAATGGAAAAACACGAATTAAAGAATACGATAACATGAAAGACAAACAAGATCGGTACAAATCATATATGCTGCAAATAGATCCCCGTCTCCACAATCTTCTCTCTGAAAATGACATGCTGTGGGTGTGTATACATTTGAACGCTTTCAGGTACCAGGTAGAATATTTACAAAATAAATGTTTAAGTCCAAAGAGAGCAATTAGATGACAGTTATATAGAATAATATTTTATGATAGTATTTCAATAAAAAAACATCTGTAAGCCTAAAAACTGGACAATTAATGAGTTTTGTTTTATCCGCTAACTTAGAGTAGATCCTTTTATGCTTTTCATTTGACCCCGCTATACCTAAGAGTATCCTTTCAATGGGTATAATTTAGAAAATGAAAATCGCGAAAAAGTAAATAACCAATCGCTATGTTCCATGTCTGACATATTATACCATATCCATGATAAAAATTGAAATCTAAAAAATCGAATTTCCATGGCTAAGGAAAGGCGATTGGCATTTTTGGCCGGAAGGGCCCCAAAGTCATGAATTTTGCCGGGTTTGTATGCACGGAAAGCTAAAAACGTCCGATTTTTAAACTGAAAATCGCCCAGATACTACAAATTAACAGCGTGAGTTATATATGTATAAAAAAAGAATAAAAAAAGGTTTAACATGCGTACATCGAAAAATCAAACAGATCATGGCGTTCTCAGTGGTTGTAGATTGGAAGTGTAAAAACGGCGATTTTTGTAGTATTTTGCCACTGTTTCTATGGCTAGTAAGCAGATGAGACTAATTATACACTATGTCTGAAAAGGGCTTTGTTCATTTGCTGCTAATGTATAAGTCATCATATCTTAATAGGAATACAACTTTATTAAGCAATCAAAAATTAGCAAACCTTTGTCAAAATAAGCAATTTTTGAGTCTTTATGGGTTCTAAATTGTACAAAGTTTCAACGGGTTGGAAAGAACTTTAGTACCTTAGTTTGGGGGGGTCTTCCAAAAAAAGCTGGGAGACAGAACATAACGTCTGAAAGAATATGACCAACAAACTTTCAAATGTGTTGGCCATTTCATTATACATTGTGTCCGCTCTGTCAAAAATTGTATTAATAGGATATTTTCATGGTGGTTTATTTTGCTAATCAACATGGAAACGCCAATGAAAAGACACACCAAAAAATATATTTAATGTAATAGGAGTTCAATTATAGTCAGTGGCGGCACCGAGGGGGAGGGGGTAATGCCCCTAATTTTTCTTTCCCCCAGCTTTCCTCACCTGCCAGAGAAAAATGATGGATTTTGTAGCAAAATCAGGCAATTTGGAGCCCCCAAACCACAAATTTTGGTAAAAATCACTGATTTTGAGCCAAATTGGTGTAAAAATCTTAGAATTTTGATATTTTCTCCCAACATTTTACTTTGCCCCCCCCCCCAAAAAAATTCCCTTTGTCCCCGAAAAAGAAGTATGGTGCTGCCACGACAATTAGTCTTGTAAAGATCTGGGAAAAAAACACTTGCAAAAATTTCAAACGAAATGAATTTGCAAAATATCCTGTATAAACAAAAAAAGTTTTTTTAAATAACCATTCCGTTACCAATAGTTTAATACATCATTATGAAAAACCCAAATGCGGAAAACATAACCCAAAATGCAGACGAAGGCAGCCAATCCTCATTCAAAGTTGTGGTTCAGGGCGGATTCGAACAGGAAACCTCTGGTGCCAGAACAAAGCTGGAGATGGCGAGCTACCAGCGTCGCTGGCTCGATAAGCGATTCTGTGCCTACGTGGTGTCATTTGATTATGAATTGCCATCACACAGGACTGGGTGTATTTTCTGGCATCAGTGCTGGAGGGTTTGCATTGTGTGGAAGACTACGCACCAGAGGGTGTTTTGAATCAATTCCCATAATGCAGTGCAATGTTGCTATTCTATGCTTCAAGCCATTTTCAATCCCCTGCGGATGAAGGCCTGCAGTATGATGTCTCCAGTTCTCTCTCTCCCTTACATATTTGTACCAATTAGTTTCATTCCAGAATGTTGTATTTTATCTCTCCATCTCTTTCTTTGCCTACCCTTCTTTCCTTTTTCCACAGTGGTGTCCAAGGTCAGTGTGCTCCATCTTTCATCTCCCATTCTAGGGATATGGCCAGCCCATATCCATTTACGATGTTTGATTACTCCATTATGTCCACGAATACCTTTGTCTGTTCCCTCATCCATTTATTAGTTTTGTGATCTTTGTATGTTAGGTAAGCCTAAACTTCTTTCATGTTATGTTGGGCGGCTGCTAACTTTCTTTCCATTTAATGTAGCGGTCCATGTTTCTGATACATATGTCATTGATGGGAGAATCCACGGGTATTACAATTTCCTTTTTAAGCACAAATTGGATATTACTGTACTATAAACACATGTCAGACTAATGGATAAAAAGTTTTCCAAAGTTAAATTACACAAGACAGTTCTGATCATTGCCAAAAAATTCCCTAAGTAATGACACTTTTTGGGCTAAAACGAGCGTTAAAGTCAGGGTTTGAATGTGTTAAGAAAAGGACTTTTGTGGGATCACATGACCTTAATGACTAAAGTTTCCCAAAACTGGGGAATTGTTGATGGACTAAAACACCCTCTGACTAAGCACCAAGGGGTGAAAAACAGAGGTCAGCTACTTGAGAAAGGCCAGCAGATGTCCACTAACTAGTAGTGAGGAACAACTTTCAACCCACAAGAGATTCATATGATTGCTTGAAGTTCCTTGCCCAGCCCCCCTTGTCATGTTATTATAACCAAACATCCTGCGGCATCATTTTAAACAATAGTCGTAAAAAAGACAATCATCGTGTTAGTGGCATTGATGGGTGACGACGAGGTACATGAAGAAGTACACAGTTGACAATAACTTGTTGTGCAAAAGAAAATTTTTCTTATTATAAGAGTGTAACAAAAAAAAAACGCGGTTGACCATTTTAGCTGTGGGTTTGCTGTACATTAAAAATATAATTGGTATTTAACATAGGAACAGTGGCAATATGTGTGGAAGATGGTTACTTTTGGGCGGAGGTGTCCTTTAGCAAGGGTTTCAATTGATACAAAATATAAGTTGAATTGCACTTCTTGAGGGTTAATTGGGTATGGTAAAGGACTATGATGGGTTATTACTATAAAGGGACACAAATGGCATGAACAAATACGGAGACCTTACGGCGGTCCGGAAATAGTAATCCTGTTCTAAAAGTTGAAAAAAAAAAAGTTGGCGTTAGCGTTTGAAAATTCTCAAAGCTGGAATCTACCGAAAGGCATTGTGGGAAAAATGGATTAGCCCGTAGAGTGGCATGTTAACTTTTCATATTTGCTGAGGCACCCGACGTACCCGCAAAACGTCAATTTTCTCGCTAGGTTATAAGGTCAGACCCAATTACGATACATATTTAACACAAAACATAGTAACGGACCTCTGATGCCAAAACTTCCATAGACCCTCCGTTTTCGGAGATATTTGAGATTTAGTTTCATTTACACACATCTCTATGACGGAATGATAACGTTAATCTATCGCACAGCGTACCCAATTAGATAATATCTTTCGCAAGACTGGACACAGACTACACACTTTCGGACCGCCGTATTGAGATTTTTTCTAATGGAATTGAATCTTGATGTTTGTGACAGGAATTGCCTTTAACTGAAAAATGGTTGTAATTTTCAATATAATAAAAAAAATAAAAAAAGGCTATGTTATCCCTAAATGCATGTATAGGACTATTTTCATTCCAAATTACAGCTTCATACATGCTTCCGTTTTTGAGATATGATACCGGGATAATTTGAAATGGCCATTTTGAGAAAACAGCATTTGAAATCTAGAAACACTGTTTTAATTATTATGCAAATTAGGTACAGGGTCAACATTCTAAAAACTGTATTTAAGATTAAAATTTTAATTTCCCCAATTTTTGGTGGTATTTGCTTGGAAACATCTGCTTTATTTTTTAAGTTATTATTTTTTTACTAAATAAAATTTTAAAAATAGCCGCTTGAAAAACAATAAAATACATAGGATTTAAAAAAATTAATTTACAAGAATTGCGTTGGATTTCCGCCTTTGATTGACCATAACTTTGGAACCGCTGCTCCAATTTTTGTGAAATAAAAAGCAGCAGAAAGATAAAATTTAGCAGCTTTTTATAGGCATAATATCTAAAGACTCCAACAGAGTAACTACTAGGTAGACCATTACCTTAAAGTCGTCCCGATTTTTAATTGTTAAGACAACAAAATCGTGGTATTGCACTGTCTCCATGTGTGCAGATGTTGGGTTTATGTCCATCTGTCTGTGAAATTTTAAAGTGACACTTTGAGACTTCTTTGATCTCTTAGTTTATTTCCTTATCTATCGGATGACCTATCAAGTACAACTTTCCATGTTAACTTTGCATCAGTTTTACTAGAAATTGATCTTCTTTTAAAATGTTTAGAATATTGTGTTAAAAACCTTTAATAGGCTTAAAAAGCTGGTATATAGTCATGAGCATACAAAATAAATTCTCAATGTACCAATGCATTAGAATTGGTCAAGAACTATTCATATTGATATTGCAACCTGTTTATAACTCACATTGACAGTCAAATGTGAATAGAAATCTTATTCGCAGAATATCAAGCAGTTTATTACAAGCAGGTTTATTCCACACAATGTATCATTTGACCCAGTCCAAAGCAGAGACTGAGTAAAACTACTCTGGGTTTTAAAATAAAGACACTGATTGTTTTGGTCTTCGGTTGCTGGTTTCCAAGATTTCCACAAGCAAAATAATGAACAAAGATAATTAACTAAACAAGTGACAATAACGATAACAGTAACTAAAATACTGATAATAAAGATAATATTTACGAAAATAATGGTATCCAGCCCTTTTCTCATTTCAACTAAGATTATAGTAGAATAATATCAGACCCTCGTCGATTTGTTGGGATAGGTGGGCAGAATCTGCTCCTTTCAAATCTGATATATGGCCCGTTCACCTATTTCATTAACGAGTTAATACTCGGGCTTTTCATGTTTACATAAGAGTGCAAGACTAGTTGTCCTTCGTCGGATCTAAAACACAGGCGCTCAAAAGGTCCGTAACATTCAACTCCAACCAACTCACCGGTTACATTGAATACCAGTGAAGCAAATACATCAGTTTGAATGTTTTGGAGATTAAAATGTATAAATGCATTGACTTGAATGCTTTCATTAAAACATAAATTATGTTTTCTCTGCTTGCGGACTTCGTTTTCAATAGATTAGCGTAAATTTTTTAATTTCGACACCCACTGGCCTGCACATGCCCTCTCGTTCAATGTCCATACTTAGGGACAGTACTAGAGGTGACACAATTGGTTGAATCTACTATACATATGACACAAAACCAATAGCTTCATTATGATGATATGATCATATGATTGCTTGTTTTGATTACGCATTCAGCAGTGGCATACCAACTTGTCAAACTAAGCGAAATGAGACATAAAGATTGATGGTATCCGTGGTCACATTTCTAGTCAAACTATTAATATCACAAACATCAACCCACTCACAAGTTTTAATCAACTGGGTCCATCCAACGGAGGGCTGAAACTCCAGAGTTTTTTTCAAACTCTGAGTGTTGATCATCATTTTGACATGTGGGAAAAATGCATTTGGAGTTTTAAACTCTGAAGTGTATCGAAAGGGTCGTCAAAAGCTGGGTTTTATCCCCCTAAAGAGAACTTGGGGGATAGACAGCCAAACTAACTCCTATACCACTCTGAGCGTTTTGGGTGTTTTCGGCCATGTGAACAACTTCAGGGGATAGGAGCAGGGGTGAACTCTCAAGGTCATCTTGTTACAAATTCCTGTGTTTTGAATATCATGAGCAGAAGGGCCACTGCCTTCCCGTATGATGACTTCCGGTCCGAACTCCGATAGGAGATCCAGAAGAGAGGGTCAAGGATGATGTCAAAGTTTCTTCTGCCATCATGTGGACAAACTTGAGTGAAGTCAAAATAATTGGATTTAAATTTTCACCTCCGGAGGTTTCAAAACCTTGGAGTTTTGGTGGCCATCCTCGTAAAGTTGGCTGTCTTAAATTCATTTGCTCCTGTTTACATACTCTGATAATATTATATGTGGAGGGTAAATGGGTGGTGGGGGTGTGTGTAAGTCGACAACATATCTTCAATTCATAGGCAAAACATATCTACTAATTTTATGGTTAATTATCCGATAGTGATTAAAAAGAGATATTACATCAATGCAGTAGTCGGTCTTATTTGCACATGTCTGAAATAATCCAGTTTAAACATTTGCAGACAGAACGCTTTTCTGGGTCAATCTCACCCCCCCCTCCCCAGTCCAATGTTGAATATTGCAAAATCCCTGGTTTTCATCGCGAGATATCCAACATTGATTGTGGGGTGGGGAGTGTAGGTTTGGTTATGAAAAAAGTGTTGAAACTAAAGGAGACATGATTATCTTTTGCTTGAGTTGCCCAGGGCACGGATGTGATGCGCTTAAAACTCAATTCTAACCGGCTTCACATGTTACTCTATAAAGCGATCTACCGTTGATCCTAAAAACCGGTGGAGCGATCAGAACTTCAGGCTGACTTGGGAGATCTGAAAATAATACCGTATTTTATTTATACATGAACAGGGACATTTTGACGAAGAAAGTGAGATTTTGGTGTACTTTATCATGAACGAGTCATACAAATTTTAATGAATGAAAAACAGAATTAAGAAGACGATCACATTGACAAACACGATCTGTACAATCATATATCTGCACATGAGATCCAAGTCCCCACAATCTTCTCGCTGAAATTACAGGGCTGCGGTTTTGTATGCATAGGAAAGCTTTCAAGTACCAGGTCGAATATTTACAAAATAAATTGTTTAAGAAGTCCAACAGAGAGCAATAGAATGACCGTATTAATCTATAAAAATTTCGTTTCATGATAGTAAATTTCCAATAAAAACATCTGTAAGCCTAATACTGTAGCTGCACTTAAAATTAGTTTTGTTTTAATCCCGCTATACTTAAGAGTAGATTCCTTTTAAATTTAAATGTCGTTTCATTTGACCCCGGCTATACCTAATAGTAGCCTTTCTAATTGGGTCTAATTTTAGAAAATTGAATCGCCGCAAAAGTAAAATAACCAATCGCTATGATGTCCCATGTTCTGACCTATTATAACCAGATCCAAAGATACATCCAATCTAAAAAAAGAGCAGAATTCATTGGCTAAGGAAGCGATGGCATTTTTTTGCCGGCAAGTGGCCCCAAATTTATGATTTTGCATGGTTTTTGTTGTTATGCACGAAAGCTAAAACGTCCGATTTTAAATGAATTCGTCCAATGACCTTACAAATTACCAGCGTTTGAGTTATATTGTATAAAAAATAATAAAAAAGTTTAAAATGCTACAATTACAACAAAATCAATCAAAACAGATCTGCGTCATCTCACTGGGTTGTAGATTGAATTGGGTACAAAACGGCTATTTTTGTCGTATTTGCCATGTTTCTACGGCTAGTAAGCAGCTGAGACTAATTATACACTATGGCACGTCAACAACTTAGTGACCTCATGGAGTCGAAAGGGAAGGCGGCATTTGTAGCCTTTAGATCTTGGTGGGTTGCAGGATACGCCTTGTTGAAATCTAGCTTAGGGTTGTATACTACTAAATAAAGAATCATCATCAATCATCATCTTCAAAAGCCCTAAAACAATCTTCTCACACGTTTGGGTGTGTGTATCTTGATTTATTTACGCATTATTTTCATTTAGGAGAGAAATGTCTTTTCCTACTGCATCCAATGAGTTTGTCCAATTATTTGTTACTAAAATATTATATACATATACATATATAAATTATAAACAATGTTCTTTTTGATTTCAGATAGTCTTAATTCTTAGTTTTGGTGGGGTATTCTTCATTTTTGTTTGTGCGTTGAATGTGTTTTTTTTTTTCCTAATTTTTATTTTATACATAATAAACGAACAAATAAATAACAATGAACTCAATTTAAATACACAAATTGTAAAATTCTCTGCGCCTAACTACAATATAACCAAACTAAAATACGAAATCAATACACCTAAACCACACACAAACCCTGGAGCAAAATTTACTAACTTCTTTGAAGCGGATTTAATAATGATTACAAATAATCTTTTGAGTGTTTAGCCATTCTTGTCAAATTTTGGTCGTTTTAAACTTTGGTAACGGATAAGTTTTTCCTGTTCGGGATATGGTTTTAATAACTTTCCCGCTGAATTATTGGAAAGGCACTTTTTTCCTCAAAAGCTTATTTTGTAATATCATTTGACCCAATTAATAAGATATTCATATAGCCCCCTATTTTGTTTGTAGGATTGAAGACCTAAATACAGTGGTTTCCCTTGATTTAAACGTTACCTCAAAGTTAACATTTTTGTTTGTAATATTTTTACGTATCTTTTTTTTTCCAAATATTTTTGACATAATTGACAACAAAAAAAAAGATGGGAAGATCTTCTTCTAACTCCAAACAAGTACATAAATTACATTTCTTTCCTATTTTATCGGTTGAGGATGGATTTGTAGCTAGAATTCTATTTTTTGTGAAATTGGAACTCAATTAATTTAGATTCATTATTTGCACAGGTAATATGTTTAGCTGGAGCCATGTTCTCATCATAATTGTTTTAGTTAAGCTTTTGTTTCCCATTTTCGTTTCTTCTCATATTGTTTGTTTACAACTGTTTACAACTGTTTGTTATCTTCAAGATCTTAGAAGATGTGTTAACTAGAAAAAAGACAGATTTTAACCTGTTTAAATGTTTCATATAGGGTTAAGCGCTTTCCTTGATACATAGTTAAATTTTAAAAAGAAAATGACAGAAACGAAATTACAGGACTTGATGTCGAACCGCGAACATCGTCGCGTGCCAAGGCGAGATCTGGCCTCGAAAGCCAACTCGGCTTTACACTGAATATTCGTTTTCAAACCTAATACTAGTTTGAAAAATCAATGATCGACGAACGATACACCAAATCATCACACGTAATCAATGATGATGCCACGGTAAACCAATTTAACAATAGAGACTAACAGGATTCATGATCTTTGTCTTATGGTGACCATGATAGCGTTGGTTTTAATTAACAACAATTGTTAGAGATCATTTATTCCTTGAACATATAATTTTACTGTGGATATCGATGTCATGGACAAGGTGAAATTAATGGAAATCGGTTGAGAAGCAATCACTTCATCACGTGTACCAATGGCTTGTTTTCAATTGTTTTCATAAAACTTTGCAGAGCTTTTTGCATTTTATAGATCATTTAATCATCATCCTCGGTATGAAAGAGGCGAATTGTGGCTTAGAGGCAAGACTCGCTTACAAGCAGGAATTTCGCGGGTCGATATCAACTCCTGCCTTTTGGAATTCGGCTATTTTCATTTGAAATGTAAGCTTCCCTATAGGTATCATATAAAGCATGTAACTCTATATGAAACTTATTTAACATTTACAATTTTCTTTTTTCTTCTTTTAATTGTCTTCTAAGTTTTATTTATTGAGAATTTTCACTTATGAAATATTGCGTTGTTAAACACAAAATAAGACAATTTGTACCGCGGAAAACACACTGGTCGTCGTCCGTCGTCATCGTCATCATCATCTACATCATCATCGCCTACGTAAACTCCAACTACTGTTTTAATCATACCGATATCCCTATAGGCCGATTTTAGTATATCAAATGCAGGTGCGCCATGAATGTTTTTGAGTTTTCTTGTCTTATATTGAGGCTTAATATCCCGGTGCGTGGGAAAGACCTATGCCACGCGCGTGGAAGAACGCCACCGTCGGAGTTTTGCCACGTAGTGCGTGGCAAAACACCACCGGTGAGTTCTTCCACGTTGCGCGGGGTAATTCTCTAAGGAGCCGGCGTTTTGCCACGCGTGCGTGGCAAAAACCCGGGTCGGAGTTTTCCAACGCGCGTGGAATAACTCCACCGTCGGTTGTTTCCCCGCGTGCCGTGCAAAACACCACGTGGAGTTTCTTGCTTCCACGTAGCGCTGGGAATTCGCTAATGAGCCGGTGTTTTTGCCACGCGGATGCGTAGTCAAAAACCGGGGTCGGATTTTTTCCACGCGCAGTGGAAGAACTCACCGCGGTGTTTTCCCACGCAGCGCGTGGCAAAAACCACCGGTGAGTTCTTCACGTACGCGGGGCTTTCTCTAGGCGCCGTTGTGTTTTTGCCACCGGTGCGTGGCAAAAACACCGGGGTGTCGGAGTTTTTCTCCACGCGCGTGAAGACTCCACGTCAGTTTGTTCCCACGCCGTGCGTGGCAAATCACCACCGGTGGAGTTCTTCCACGTACGCGTGGGAATTCTCTAAGGAGCCCGTGTTTTGGCCATGCGGTGGCGTGGCAAACACGCGGGTGAGTTTTTCCACGCCGTGCGTTGCAAAACACCCACCGGTGGAGTTCTTCCACGTTGCGTCTTTGGAATCTCTAATGAGTCCGTGTTTTTGCCACGCTTTCGTTGGCACAACACCGGGTCGGTGTTACCCTCGCAGTGCGCTACTGGCAAAACACCTGTGAGCGCGGGCTTGGCGTAAATCCGAATAGAACTTTGTAATATTACAAAAAATCTTTGTTTTCCCCATGCCTTATGGAAGAGACTGCCGAGCGGGTTATGTTGCACCGCGTGGTAAAACTCCCCGAATAGAAATATGTCTTTGTTTTTTATTATATGATGATAGATGGATGATGAATTATTATTATTACTAGTATTATTATGCTAATTTTTATCATTATTGAAATATCTTAGATGGAAATATACGAAAAATAACACACAAAAGATTTGTATTTGGTATTTTTGTTTGGTTGGTTTTTTCTGAAAACCTGGGCCATGTTAGTTTCAGGAGCCAATTAATTGTAATTGTACGTGATTAACAATCATTGTCGTATTGTCTTGATAACCCACCGTACCGGCTCAGTCATGTCAAACACCATAATTCGCTGATCCCATGAAATGTCGAGCATCACTTTTCACGATCCCTGTCATTCAAAATTTCTCAACTTGGCTTCAAAAATAGAGAAAACAAGAATTAATAAGCACACTTATCAAGTTTAAAAAATTACACCAATGCCGTGGCTTTCTAACTAGTTCTTATAATTATAGTCGACATAATATAGGAATGCATTCGCTATTCACTTAATCTCAAATATGATTATAACAAACAATAATAGAAACCCCCTAAATTTTGATAGTATGGAACGGAAAATATGATCGCAATTTGATGCAGTTTATTGCGTAGGTTGGGTGGTGTCACTTTTATTAAACGCTGGTCGGGTGGGTGAGACTGTGGGTGTCAGATTTCTTTAGGTGGTAAAATTTTAACCTTGCTTTATCAAAAATTTTAGAATTTGGCAACTTAATAAGTACTCACCTATCTTGACCATTGCTAACCTTTCCGTCGCACTTTTGTTCATAATTCAATTTTTCTTCTCCGCATTTTTTTAGTAGTTTTTTAGTATTTCTTACAAACTTATCTTTGGCCATACAAGAAAAGAACTTACCAAATCTCTTTATTGTTCATAGGGCATGTTTGAGGTTCGTTTTACATTTGAACCGAGTGTGTATTCTATAAATAAGACTGTCTAATATTGGAAAAACATATTGTAAAATATACTAATCGACCTTGTATTTGTGTGTGGATATTTATGAATCGCAGCCATCTGGTGCGAGAGAAACAGCTAGAAACCCTGGGTAGCCACAATTAATTTGCGCACCCACTGGTGTAGGATTGATAATGCTAGCAACTCCATGTCTGAATTATATTACAGATGGTGAATTTCGTGTTTTTCATTTAAGCTATCTTCACATGTAATTAGTACAGTTTGGTTGATAAAAAGATAATGTTAAACAAAGTGACAAGAAATCGCACGGTATGAACAGGATCGATTCCCTATCAGAAGAATTTTCATGTAGTAAACCTGTACGAAACCGTTGAAAAAATGCATACAATATGGAATTTTATCTAAATATTAAATTGCAATTTTTGCATTATTTTACTAAGACGCCTTTTTCATATACTAGTACCGAGTAACTAGATAATAAGTGGGAATAATAACTTAGAACAAAAGATGTAGGCGGAAGAGAAAGAAGAAGAAATAAACCGTAATATACCTTTAAGGCCTTGAGACACATATTAACATCGCAATACAACACAGAAAATGTTTCATTTTATTTTCCAAAGTTTATAATTCGGGTTTTTACCCACGTGCGTGGCAAATAACCCACCTCGACGTCTTATTTACCACGCAGTGCGTGGTGAAACACCAATCAACAAAATGATGTTTTCTTTATTTTCCGATTTCTATTCTGAGTTTTTACCACGCGCGCGGGGCAAAATACACCGCTCCGGAGTCTTGGCCCACGCAGTGCTGGTGCACCAATACCAGACACAATAATGTTTTTGGTTTTATTTTCCTAATTTAGTTAAGTCCATATGCGGAGTTTTTACCACGCTCGTGCAAATAACCAATCTCGGAGTCTTGCCACCCATCGGGGGAAACCCCCCGATCTGAAATAAACAAACATCAAATTCAAGATACAAAAAAACTTTTCTTCTCTCCCATCCTCCCGTTAAATTTTCCCTTCCCGTAGGCCTGTTTAGACTTTTATAATCTTAATTTTTGAATAAATTTAATATTGTCTTCCCTCTGCCTCTGTCTGTTCCTCTGCTCTGCCTTTTTTAATTTAATGAAATTTGTTATGGTAGTAAAAAAACCCGAGCATCAATGATGCAGAACCTATCAAGAAGTGAGGTACTTCAAGAGGGGACAATGTTTTTTTGTACAGAGCCCTTACTTTACCTTACAATGAATACTATAAAACAAATTAACTTGGTACAAAAAAATGGTGGGAATTGTAAGAACACGGTGGTTCAAACCACAAGTCTTGCCCCACTTTGTGATCACAAATGCGTAACCTGTGTTTGTATTAATGGGCTAAAAAAAGGGTCTAAGTGGTCGAATGGGTGGCATTCTCCTGAACACACCCATGAATCAGTGGATTTCTGACCAAGCTAGGCTGCAACTCGGCTTCAATTGTATGAAATGTTTTCAAAACTGGCCAAAATGACCCTTTAAAAAGGCACTAATCAGTGAATGTGATAAATCAAAAATCGAAAAAGGCATCAAAAAATCATTTTTGCATGTCTGTAAAAATGTATAGGTATTCTAACATAACCCTACAAGTGGTAAGACCAACCAGCTAATAAGGACAAAACTGGATATTTAGTCATTATTGTCCAAGGACACTTCAAACACGTAATTGAATGGGAATAATATCTTTGAATAATGTCTGTTTTCTTTTTTCATTCTGGCATGTTTTCAGTTGAAAAAATAACTATATTGGGAAGTCTACAGACTATATTATCCTTCACTTCTCTTCTAAGCTATTCTTAAATTTTCATATATTTTTGACTCTTTTGGGTGGATCACACTGATAGTGCCTTAATTGCACACATGACTTTGACCCAATCGTTAACAACCCCCATATATGGGGGGGAAACCGCATGACGGTCGTGACCCATAGATAGGGTCACATCAGCGGTTGAGTGATTTCTTCGAGCGAATTTGGTTTCCATGCACTGACCCTTTGAACCAATTCTGTTCAACCTGATATGGATTTTGGGGGCAGTGGATCTTCTACCACAGATTGGTGATTATATCAATTTATCATCTTGATATAATGTCATTATAAACTAGAAAATGATTAAATAAAAAATTTACAAAGAATGCCCCATTAAAATAAGTGTATAAAGTCTTGGTTCACTCCCGTTTGTGTATAGGGGGTGGGGTAGAGTCCAAGTGGACCCCCATCTGAAAACCACTTTGGCATTGGAATTTTTAAACAAAACTCGGTCACTGATGGTACATCAAATGAAAATCGGGTGTACGGATTCAAAATAGCTGTCCAAAAAAATTTTTTTGCAACGCGCAACCAATTCGCCCACCAAAAAAAAACAAGCACTTGCCTGGAAGGACCTTGTCCATAAAATTTGGTTCATATTGGAAATCCATCAATACTTTACAACATTGCGGATTTTTTTTTGTTTAAAGTTACTCGAGTATTTTTATTAAAGGGCCAAAACCAATTTTGAATAGTGCCAACAAAATATATTACACTAATTAGGCATAGATATACGCCAGACCGCTTTGAATTTTTTTTTCCAACATACTATAATAATATACGCACACTGAATTAGGCAATTGCATAAAAATTTTGGCAAAATGATTGACAATTATAAAATGGCACACAAACCAAAATGTTGGGGTCGCCCATGTGAATCCCTCTCCCCCCCATAAAAACCTTAAGTGTATTGGGCCCAATTCTGTCAACACCCTATAGAACCTTGGACCCCAGGGTTCTTCTTGAGCCTAATTTTGTTGAAATTGGCTCAAGAGTTTGTAGGAGAGCAAACAAATATTGCAACACTTTAAAATAACAAAATGACCGGACGACAGAAAGACAACATTTAATCTGTTTAATTAAACACTATAAATAAATATAAATCTCTGAAACACTATTAACCTAAGCAATCACTCTTGCTATAATTATATATTGAAATAATCTGTTAACCAAAAAGCTGAGTGTGAGGACAAAAGATCACGTTTCAGAAGTCCTAATTAGTTAATTAGCTAAATTAACTAATACGGATACAATCATGCATGCATACATGCATACAAAGCACACATCAAACACAAACGCATGCACACACACACACCACACACTTCACCCCTACAATCATACATACACACATACATAACATACATACAACAGACATAAATACAGACATACATACATACATACATACATACCTACATACATACATACATACATAATACATACCACCACATACATCCTACATACATACACACACACATACAAATTGGTTTCTTTCTTGGTCCGTCTCTGAGCAAACAGGATTTGTTCAATGGTTAATTCTTTTGTGACATTTGTTTATTACAAAACACACACACCAGGTAGGCCAACACAACTACAACATGATGACCGCCAAAGAGACGGGCACAGACCGGCAAGACATGGACGACCTACTGGACACACACATACACACATCAGGGAAATGCCAGACATTTATTTCAATTGAGAAAGAATTTTGATTTTGGGGTAGAGGATTTAATACTATGAGCAGATCACTTGTGTCAAATTCGCTTCTGAGAAATATAAACCATTGTTAATTAACTCTGTACAAAATTTTAGCATTATATTACATGCTATCTAACTATTTTCTCTTAAAACTACTAGTACTAGCACATTGCAAATGCCCTGAGCCAAGGTACTGATTGTGTTCAACCAACAGACATGGTTTGTCCTTGTCGTTGAGTAGCTATGTAACTAAATCAAGCCATCACACTAACACTCCTAACGTAAACATTTAGGCCGCCAATGCATCAAGGCTGGAGCATTATTACAGAACAGCTGGGACAAGTTATGATGCATGCAAAAAAATGCCTACGTATGGTCACCTTGGAATCAGGGCTAAAAATACAAAAAGACCCCCAACCCCCCATTTGAATTCAAAATTTCAAAAATTTTGTTTTCATAGAAGGACCAGCAATTTCACTACTTGCATAAATGTGATTTCACAAGATTGAACAAGAACACAGACGAGTTGTTCTATTTTTAGAGAGTGGCGTGCCCTTATCTAAAATCTTCTACCGATGGAAAAAGCCTATCTTTGCTGGCTGAAAATAGGTCTTTTGAATGTTCTCAAAAACGAGTACAGTGATCCTCTTTTGTATGTTTAATATTTGATCCATTCCAGAAAGTATATGTTTTACAAACAACAACCCGAATCTTGGGGGAAATGTTTTCAATCACTTCTATCAAGGACCATAGGAAACCCATGATCCCATGTCCACCATGCCCATACAAAACCACAATGGGCCCCATGAGGCAGAAACCCATCATGGATTCCCATTTAACAACCCACATGGCCCCAGTAGAATAGCCACATAAACCCCATGCCCACTAAGCCCAGCTTAGCCCACACACAAAACCCACATGGTCCCCACACTGCATGTTTTGAGGGATGTTCCAGGGACGATAATTCTTAACATTCACAGCGTTCCATTAGCCAAAATGAACCCTTTTTAGAGCTGAGAAAGCACCCAACTTTTAGAAATTTAGAAAGCGACCAAAAAGCTACTAAAAAACCAATCCCCACCTAAAATATTTCGAAATATGTTTTCAAGTAATATATTTTTTTAAAAGTCAGCTATGTTAAAGCGATGCATCTATAGACAATGGATCCGAAATTCGTTTGGATGTAGTAAACCCTGGTAACGAACCAGGTGAAAAAATGCATACAAAAATTTTTATCTAAATATAAAATAATAAAATAAAGTAGAAACATGATTTATATATATAATGAACAGAGATAACCTTTTTTAATCTTTACATAAATAAAGATTACTGGACAAGAAACTACAAAACGCAGCGTGTAATGCAATGAATGCCCTCATTCAAGAGAGAAAAAATAACGATCTCGTTGTTTTGCCACGCAGTGCGTGGGGAAATTAACCAGGACAAGCCAAGATGACGTTTTCAGTCTTTTTCCTCTCCCAGTTTATATTCGGAGTTTTTACCACGCCGTGGCAATTAACAACCCCCCCGGGCCGTCTTCCACGCAGTGCGTGGGAACACCAAATAATGATGTTTAGTTTATTTTTTTTCCTAGTTCACATATTGGAGTTTTTTTCACTCGCGTGGCAAAAGAACCGACACGGATCTTGCCACGCAGTGCCGCCGGGAAACACCAAATACAGACAAACAATGTTTTCTTCGTTTATTTTCCATACAAAACTTTTGCCACCGTTTAATTTTCCTTTCCCCCAAATTCCAAAAAGAAAAATTTTAATTTTGAATAATTATAAATATTGTCTTCCTCCCTACATTTTTTATGACTTTTTTTTTTTGTATAGCAAAAAATAAATAAAAAATGTCTTTTGAATGACTATTTCTCAAAAACGAATAACGTGATCCTCTTTTTAATGTTTAACATTTGATCTTATCAATGACAGTATGTTTACACGAAATCTTTGGGGGAAATATTCCATAAAACCGATCCACCTTAACGACCATACATAAGTGCGTACAATTCCAGGTCTAGAATTATATTACAGAAACGTTGATTCTCGTGGTATTTCTTTCAGTGATTTCACAAGTGATTATTATAATAATATTGGAGAAGAGATTTTACAACACAAAGTGACAAAAAATCGCACGTAAAGGGTACAAGGATATCTATTCCTATGCACAGATATAGGAAATTAGAAGAAGAATCCGCGTAATTTCAGAAAACTTTGTTTTCTTTATCAGAAAGAGCCCATTGTTGCTGAAACGTTGGTTGAAATATTTGAATGACAGAGGCCGAATCGTGAACGTGAGCAAGATACGGCTTTTTGACATTGTCAGATCGCCAGTGTATTAAAATATCAAAGGAATCTGTGTCTGGCATAGTCACTACATCTGTGTTTAAATATGGGATCGGGAATCAATTGGGTCTTGTCGTCATATCTTGTCAGTTGTAAGGAATATCGAGTGTTGTTTTAGAAAAAATAATACCATTGGAGCCTATCTTTAACATGAGTTTTTCATTGCACTGAAGTGGATTTGATTGGTTTTTAAATCACGGATTTCCATTACGATAATAAGAGCATTTTATGAATATTTGCGCACTCACCTGAGTTTTCTAATACACCAAAATATTATATAGCGGTCACCGAAGATATTTTTTTGACATACATCCATGTCCAGAAGTGATATGCAACAATATACCACAAAAATGGAATTACAGTTTATTAACGCATTCCGAGGGAACACCACTGGTTGTTCTACTAATTTTTTTTACTCTCGCATAGAAACTACCGTGGGGACGTATATCATGTTAGTTTCCTGTAGGACCGTACTCGTTTTGATTTAGTAGTCATTTTACTGGATTTTGTTCATGTTCTTTTTCTTTGATGAAAATAACTTTCTTTTAAATGTATTTAAGTTTTTATAGTTTTTTTTTTTTTTTTTTTTTTTTTTAATTTCTATATATTCAAACAGTTTTTAAAACAAAAGGAGAAAAAATAAAACGCATTTCGCTTTGTTTTGTTTTTTGGCTACCTATAAGCTACGGGAACAGCCTTAATTACTTGCTTACAATCACTTTTTTACCAATTAAGTAGTGCGTAATCCAATTAACGTACTGTCAACGTTAGGAAAAACAACTCTGGGCTGATGTAGGTTTTTTTTAACCGGGTATAAATAAAGCTCACAACACACAACACAAGCAGCAACAACACAACAGGAGACAAAAGCAGCCGTTCAAAGCATTGGCCGGTATAAAACCCGCCCTCGCTCCACTACCATTGTTTGTTTTTCAGTGTAGCTACTTGTACTTTTTTATAAAGGCTAATATATCCGTTTCGTGAAAGTAATCAATCATGAACCTCTTGTGGCAACAGCGGCATTGTTAAAGTTAGTGCGGTATCTCCTTCGGACACAACATTATATATAGAAGCGGGGCGACTACTGAAAACAAACTAGTGCCTCAAATATGTTCCGAGAGCATTAACTTGAGGTTACCTATAACTTTTTTATATATACATCCTAAATTCGTTTAATTACCTTTGTTTTAACAGTAAATTCTTCTAGACGTAGAAAAAAGATATAAGAAATGGAGCCCAATAACAAATAATACGCTAGTAAAAAATTATATTACAAATGCTATGAACGCAATGATAGTATACATCAATACAGTAGAATGTTTACTTGACAGAAACAAAAAACACAACTTCGGGTCGCATTTAAAAAAATCACTACAAAAAATATTTACCAATGAATACGAAAGCAGTTCAATTTAAAAAAACGGGAGTTGCTTTCAATGCTATACTAAGTAAAATCCGTCCTGCGTGGGAACACACCAAACCAATTAGTTTACTTTACTATGTTGGAACCTTCCGACGGCGGAGTATTCCAGCGCTGGCGAACACCGAGGTGCGTGTTGGTTTGCCACGTACTCCTACGCGTGGAAAACACGCGGCGCCTTAGAAGGATTGCCACGCACATACGTGGAAAACTCCGACCTCGGTGGTTTGCCACGTACTGCGTGTGACAACCACCGGCTCCTTAGAGAATTTCCACGCACTACTTGAAAAACTTCCGACCTCAGTGTTTTGCCACGCACGCGTTGGGAATACGACCGTGCTCCTTAGAGAATGCCAACGCACTTCCGTGGGAAAACTCCGACCATCGTTTTTTGTTGCCACGTACTGCGTGGGAAAACACCGGCGCATTAGAGAATGCCACCACTACTGTGAAAGAACTCCTACCTCGGTGTTGTTGCCACGCACGGCGTGGGAAAACAACCACACAACGATGAGTTCTTCACTCGCGTGGCATACCTCCGACTCCTCGGTAGGAGATTTTTGTCCCACTTGGCTGAAGAACTCCGACGGTGGCGTTCTTCCACGCGCGTGGATAGGTCTTGCCCACTCACTGGATAATACCTGTGTTTTATGTGTTTTATATATTGAGTAATCACGTGGTAAAATGTGCTCTGGTAACATCAGGAATTTCTTTGATTATGCTTTTACTATGTTTTTTAATTTAGTATAAACCCCTAATTCAGTCAAAGCCTTTTTCTGTCTTTATGGACGACTTTGAGCCAAATATGCTACAGTACATTTTTCATGAGCACTCCCTAAGTTGACCCCCTGTTTTTCTTTTTTCAAGCAAACTAACCAATATGTTTATTTTTTGTGCATCTTAATTTTCGTTGTAAAAGAAAGCCTGTCATAAATAAGAGTTTCATGAGAAAAAATGTCAAAATTGGATGATTATTTTTTCACTTTGCAGACATAATCTCGGTCGAAATGTGTTGGAACACCACTGCTCTTTTGCCCCCCCCGATTATTTGCCGTATTTCCTTAAGAGTATATTAGGAAAATCATGTCCGACTTGTTTGGGAGGCTTGGAGCATTCGCTATCCATTGCAGCCCCTCCCTATCCCCACCGATCAATGTTGGGTTAGTTATTTTCGCTCTAAACTACAGTGCGCCCACTTTGTTTACCCCTCCATCTCGTAAGGTTTTTGTCTGTCTTAAATCTCATTTGCTTTCTGTTAACATACTCTATTAATATTAATGTAGGAGGGAACAGAGTGGTGTTTTGGGGGTGTGTTATAGTCGACACCAGACTTCAGTTATATGCAAAACAATCTACCGAATTTTAATGGTTAAATGATCCAAATTAGTGATTAAAAAGAGAGATTACATTAATGCATTAGTAGTCTGTTCCTATTGCCCATGTAATGAAATATATGAGTGTTAAACATGTTCAGCATGCTCTTTATTTGGTCAAATCTCACCACCCCAATCCCCTAGTCAATGTTGAATCCTGCAAAATCTGGTTTTCATTTCATTCAATCGGAGAATAAAATCCAACTGATTGGTGGGTGGGGAGGGTAGGTGGGTTATATATAAAAAGTTTTGAAACTAAAGGATACTGATATCTATCTTTTGCTTGATTTGCCCAGTGCACGGATGTGATGTGCTTAAAAACTCAAATTCTACCCGGCTTCAAATGTTTACTCTATAAAGGCATCTAACTGATTGAGCTAAGAAACCGGGTGGATAGAATCTGAACTTCAAAGGGAGATACTGACAAACTAATCCTATTTACTTTATAAGGAAACAGGGCAATTTTGGACGAAGAATGAGAATGTTTGGTGTTCACTTTTCCATGAAAAGTCACTACAAATTTTAATGAATGCCAAACAAGAATTAAAGAATACTCTCACATTGAACACACAAATCTGTACAATCATATATGCTGGCCATGAGATCCAAGTCCCCACAATCTCTCGCTGAAAATGGACATGCTGCGGTTCTGTATGCATAGGCAAGCTTTCCGGTAACAGGTCGAATATTTACAAAAGACTGTTTAAGAGTCCAACAGAGAGCACTAGATGACAGTATATTCTATAATAAAGATTTTCATGACAGTATTTCCAATAAAAACATATTTAAGCCTAATACTGCACTAATGATTTTGTTTTCTCCCCTTGTATCCTCCCTATAATACTTAAAGACACAATCCAGTTATTTGCCTAAATCAAGCAAATCGAACAAATCATCAAAAACAGATGTTAGTCATGACGTAACAACTACTGTAAATCCTAACAATCCCTGCAAATGATAAGACCATAATCAACCTCAATAAGGACATAATCTGAGATTTTAGTCCTTACTGTCCGAACGGACAATAACGACTAACCCGTAATGGAATAGAGAATCGTATCTTGGATCACTGCCGTTTTCTCCTTCCTTTCTTTCAATTCCTACAGCTGGAAAAGGTAACTTATAAGAATTCCTACAACTGATCCTTCACTTGGAAGCTATTCCTGAATTTCAAATATTTTTCAAATCACTGATAGTGTCTTTAGAGTAGTCCTTTTAAGATGCGTTTTCCATTTGACCCCGCTATACCTAAGAGTACATCCTTTCTAAATTGGTGCTCATTTAGAAAACAGGGCTTGAAATCGCCGAAAAAGTAAATAACCAATCGCTTTATAGTTCCATGTTCTTCTACCTATTATACCATATCCCAGATAACATTTACAATCTAAAAAATCAAATTTTCATTGCTAAGGAATGCGATGGCGATTTTTGGCCGGCAGTGCCCCAAATCGGAATTTTGCATGGTGTTTGTATGGCACGGAAAGCTAAAAACGTCCGATTTTAAAATGAATTCGCCAAACCTACAAATTAACAGCGTTTGAGTTATCTATGTATAAAAAAAAGAATAAAAAAAGGTTTAAATGCTACAATCAAAAATCACACAGATCTGGTGGCGTTCTCAAGTGGTTTGGATGGAAGGTAAAAACGGCTATTTTGTCGTTTTGCCACTTTTTCTACCGCTAGTAAGCCAGATTAGACTAATTATCACTAACTATGTCTGAACTGGCTGTGTTCATTTGCTGCGAATGTTAAGTCATCATATCTTAATTAGGAATACACACCTTTATTAGAATCAAATTAGCAAACCTTTGTCAAAAAAAAATAAGCAATTTTTAGCTCTTTATGGGTTCTACAAAATTGGAACAAAGTTTTCACTGGGTTGGGAAAGCAATGTAGTACCTTTATTGGTGGGTCTTCCCAAAAAAAGGTGGGAGCCACAACCATAAGTATGAAAGACTATGACCAACACACTTTCAAATGTGTTGGCCATTTCATTATACCATTTTTCATGCTCTAGTCAAAAAATTGGATTAATAGGATATTTTCATGGTGGTTTATTTTTGCTAATCAACATGGAAAACGCCAATGCCAGGACACAACAAAAATATATTTAATGTAATAGGTTTCAATAGTCAGTGGCGCGGCACCAGAGGGGGAGGGGGTAATTGCCCCCTAATTTTTCTTTCCCCCAGCTTTCCTCCCCTGGCCAGGAGAAAAATGAGGATTTTTGTCAAAAAAATCAGCAAGTTGGAGCCACCAAACCCACCAAAATTTTGGTAAAAATCACTGATTTTGAGCCAAAAGTTGTTTTAAAAATCTTTAGAATTTTGATTTTCTCCCCAACATTTACTTTTGCCCCCCCCCCCCCCCAAAAAAAATTCACTTGGTCCCCAGGAAAAAAGAAGTCTGTCGCTGCCACTAAATAGTCTTGTTAAAGATTCTGGAAAAAAAAAACTTGCAAAATTTCAAACGAAATGAAATTTGCAAAATATCCTGTGTAAGCAAAAATTAAGGTTTTTTTAATAACCATTCCTTTACCAATAGTTTAATACATCATTATGAAAACCCAAATTGCTGAAAATAACCCAAACTGCAGACGAAGGCAGCCAATCCTCATTCAAGTTGTGAGGTTCCGGGCAGATTCGAACCAGGAAAACCTATGGTGCCCAGAAACAAAAGCGGAGATGGCGAGCTACCAGCGTCGCTGGCTCGATAAGCGATTCTGTGCCTACGTGTGGTTCATTGATTATGCACAATTTTATCACAAAGGAATTGGTGTTTGTATTTTTCTGGCGCAGGGCTGGAGGGTTTGCTTGTGTGGAAGACTAAGGCACCAGAGGGTGTTTTGATCATCCAGAATTGCAGTGCAATGTGGTATCTTCTTCTCAGCCTGTTTTCAATCCACTGCTGGATGAAGGTCTCAGCATGATGTCTCCATTTCTCTCTCTCCTGCATAGTTGTTGTACCATAGTTTCATTCCCAGAATTGTGTATTTATCTCCATCTCTTTCTTTGCCTACTCTGTCCTTTTTCCATCAAGTGGTGTCCATATAGTAGTCAGTTTGCTCCATCTTTCACCTCCCCTTAAGGGAGATTGGCCAGCATACCATTTCCGATGTTTGGATTACTTTCCATTATGTCCCGTACTTTGTCGTTCCCTTATCCATTTATAGTTTGTGATCTTTGATGTTATGTTAGCATTATCTTTCCATGTTATGTGCAGCGGCTGTTAACTTTCTTTCCCATTTTAATTGGTTAGCGTCCATTGTTTCTGAGGCATATGTATGATGGAGAATGCACTGGTCATACACTTTCCTTTTAAGCCACAATGGCTTATACTGTACTGTTAAATAAAACACATTCAGTACTAATGGATAAAAAGTTTTCAAACTTCAATTATCACAAGACATTTCAGATCATGCAAAAATTACTAAGTACTAACGTTGGGGCTAAAATGAGCGCAAAATTTCTGGGGTTTTATGTTGTTAAGAAAAAGGACTTTTGTGGGTTCCACATGACTTAATGGGACTTAAAAGTTTCCCAAAACTGGGCATTGTGGGATGGACTCAAAACACCCTATGACTAAGCACCAAGGGTAGTGTGAAAAACAGAGGTCAGCTAACTGGAGAAAGGCCCAGCAGATGTCCACTACTAGTAGTGAGGAACAACTTTCAACCACAAGAGATTCATATGCTTGCTTGCAGTCTTCCTTGCCCAGCCCCCCTTGTCATGTTATTATAACCAATACATCCCGTGCGGGCATCATTTAACAAGAATAGTCTTTAAAAAGACAATCATCGTGTTAGTGGCATTGATGGGTTTGAACGAGGTACATGAAGAAGTACACAGTGGACCATCACTTGTGTGCAAAATTTTTTTATTGTATAAGAGTGTACAAAAATAAAAGAAGATTAACAATTTAAGCTGTGAGGTGACTGTAAATAAGAAAAAAATATATAAATATTGTATTTACATATAGGAAAATGTTGGCAATATTTGGGGTGAGATGGTACTTTTGGACGGAGGTGTACTTTTAGCAAGTGTTTCATGAGACAAAATATAGTTGAATTGCAGCTGGAGGGTTAATTGGGTATGGTAAAGGGACGATGATTGTGCTTATACTCTAAAGGACCACAAATGCATGAAACAAATCCGGAGACCTTTACGGCGGTCCGGTAAGTCGTAATTCCTGTTTCTAAAATTGAAAAAAAAAAAAGTTGGCGTGTAGTGTTTAAAAATTCTCAAGCCGGAATAATACCGAAAGGCAATTGTGGGAAAAAAGGAAAAATGGGTCGCCGTAGAGATGCATGTTAACTTTTCCATATTTGTGAGACAACGAAGAGTACCCGACCAAAAACCGTTCAATTTTCTCGCTAGTAATTACAATCAGGTTTATTCCACACCATGTATCATTTGACCAGTCCAAAGCAGAGACGAGTAAAACTACTCTGGGTTTTAAAATAAGACACTCATGTTTTGGTCTTCGGTTGTTGGTTTCCAAGATTTCCACAAGGAAAAAAGGTGGGGAGGGGGGGGGGGGGGGGAAAGGAGAAAAGGCATTGTCGGATTAACACTAATTTATCAGCAACATAAAATAGTCCAACATGAACAAAGACATTTTTTTTAAGGAGTAGTCATTTTCCAGGGTCTCCATCATCAAAGTAATAGTTATAAATATCTTGCCTTTTTTTAAATCTTCATTTTCAATTGCATGCATGCCAAGTGTAAAATAGGCCTATAATGGCATGGAGTACTCTTTTGTAATAGATGACGCATGCAATAGTTATACAGACCACTGTTAGAAATTGGACAGTGAAATAGACCCAGTTAACATCCTACGTCACTCTTTTGTTTGCTGCGAATCCATTCCTGGGAATCGTTATGGCCCATAGTATTTAAAAACAAAAAAAAAAAAAACTCCTAACAGATACAATTGCCCAGTGTGTAACAGTCAGCCGACCTATTTCAAAGGATACCAGGCACTAGCATGTTTAAATCATGTGCTGTTAACTGGTATATATGACGATATAAACAGTGCCCACTAAGTTGCTCTGGTATGTAAGGACAGCACGTTTCCCTGACAACCAGATAAAACCAATCACAAACATGATTGCATAGTGCATACAGATTTTTGTGATCACAATAGGGTGTGGTCAGACGGTGGCCTACTTTCGACGTAGCGTTACCAACAAAAAATTCAAGTCCTCATTAGGCCTCTTAACAACGATGCACGTCCACACGGAACTTAACAACAATACCCTTCCAAAGTTACAGCGAGCGGCCTTCATCGGTCATTGGTAAATAAGCGGAAGTAGCGTGCCGCCTTTTTATCCGCTGACCTGGAAAAACCCCGGGAAAACTCAACCCCATTGTAAACAATGCCAAAATGGAACCTTCAAGCAGGAGTGTGTTTTTTAAAAGCGATTATTTTGCTTATGTGTTTCATATTACTATGACCAGAGGATTCTGGCAGTCCAACGCTGTTTATGCCGATTATCATCCCCCCTACCCCAATCAGTGAGAAGCGATCCAGCCCCAACCATGACATCATCAAAAACAAAGGTCTGCTCATCAACGAAAAGGTGGTTCCTCGTCCCCATGGCCGTTTACGGCACATTTTTTTATTCGCACTGCTGTGATTATTCACGATTGCTCACTTAAATACATCAATATAAATTCTAATCTCGAACAAATAACAATGAATATTACTTATTTAGATTGTAATCCGATAAATAATTTACTCTCTCAATAAAAATTATTTTAAGGATTTCTTTTTCAACACTATTCAAAATACTTGGCACCTACCTGTGTGTGCATACCAACATGGGACACTATGCTGTCTGTCAACGGTCACGTGATCGAGAAAAGGGAAATCCCTAGTTTGAGTTGTCTGCCATTCAAATGTTATCGTGCACGGTGGGTTCCTTTCAATCTCGATTAATGCTTGTATCTCTCGGACCAGTTTGGTTCCGTGTTCGCTTGTTTTCATGCTGTACTACTAGATGATGATGCCATTTATCAAAATAAATTGGAAAAACGTAAACTGTACTACAGACAAACACAAAGACTGCGTCCAAGTTGATGAACACAAGAACTAAATGGCGATTCGTTTATGGTATCCCGCTACGTGACTAAGTTTACCCGCATGTCGTTACTAGGTCCGTGGAGGTACCCTTAACATCGACGTCTTGAGTAGCACTGTTCGTTGTTAACTCGTTGTTACATAACCAATTATGTGTTTTTCAACGGTCACTACTCCCTAGCTTACCATTACTGTGCTTAACAACGACCTTACCAATGACTTAACAACGATCGTGTGAACATGCTAATCTCAGTCTTGGTTAACCATGTTCACTGTGTCGATTAGGTTTCTTCATATATTTTGAAATTTGTATTAAGCAATGACTGTATTAATTGAGAAGGTGCCATGTGACTAGTTCATTAGGCACCGGCGAACATGACAACACAATTTGGTGGTTCAGGCATTATGTCATATAATAAACTGACCGGGGACAAAACCCTGATGTTTACTCATATCGTTTGCAAAACAAAATTAATTCCATCTATTACGTTACATTTTCATTAGCACAATGGTGTGGAATTGCGAAAATTTAACCAATTTATTTTAACAAGTATTTAGGTCTCAAAAAAAATTTAAAAAATAAGTTGAATTATCTACTACTATAACACACGAGTTTCCTTTGTGCAACAAAACAAAAATACGCCGTATAACTGCACATCAATTAGGCTCCGCGAACATGACAACACAATCTTGGTGGTTTCAACGTTATATAATATAAACTGACCGCGGACAAAACCCTTGATTTTTTCACTCATATCGTTGTGCAAAACAAAATAATCCCATCTATTACATTACATTTTCTTTGCACAATGGTGTCAAATTGCGATAATTTCACCAATGTAATTTTTCATGTATACATGATGTCATACATAAGCCTATATCCACTGCTATCATGCAAACGATAATTCTTGCCGCAAAACAGACAGTCATGTATACACCAAATCACATCCTTTCAGCGCCTTCCGCGAAACATAGCTACATATCCACGTACACACATAGTCCTAACAAATCAATCAACCAATCACAAGAGTGACATCACAGATCACAAATCCCTATTTTACATCGGCTACTTCATTTACTCGTGGCAGGGACTAATTACATACGTATACACACACACGGTGTACCCTTACTAATGGAAACTACCGGCACACGAGATCGGGTCGCCCTGAGTCATATTTCTTCCCCACGATCATATGGACACTACAGCAGAATTATACACACTGACAGTGCGTAGGAGGCTGTACCCAAAACGGGAATAAACATCTGCGATGAAAAACCCAAAGTAAAACCCCCAAGCCTGCCCCGAGCATGTTCTCAATGACCCCTAGGTACGCAGATCTGCCACAAAACCACCTTGTACATGACAGGCCATGGCGTACATGCCACAGATTACGTTTAGAGGTTATTGAAGTTACTATACACTGCATGTGGCACACTTTGCCCCTCAAACCAGCTCCCTGAAACAGACATGCACCATGAAATGGAGAGCTCTTTATTCTTGGGGTTGACTGGCAGGTGACAATACCTGTTCAGCTTTGCATTATATTCCACAACATTTTGTCAAAGGAGAGGCACCAAAGTTGTGCCAAAAACACTATAGCTACTATGTAGTGACACTAGTGTTGCATTAGGCCTTTTTCTTTCCCGAGTGTTTTCTCATGGACTTATCAAAGTTCACCGTTAAACTTATGGTGAATAAAAGTATAGAAATTTGTGCTTTGTTGACCAGATTGGGAATTGCATTCAAATTGGCATTCAAATGAGTCCACAGCCTAGTGGACTTTTCAGGATTGTTTTTCCCAAAAAAGTGACTGCCATCATTTTGGAAAAGCATTCTCAAAAGCACTAAGACTTATATTGCTACGGTTTCCTACCATGATTGAAAAAAAAGGTTAAAATTGTAGTGGGTGAATTAGTTGTCTCTTACACTTACTTTAAAAACTGATGCATCTCAATTACAATAAATCTGATTTAAAGGGACAACCTTAATGACAAAACCCCATCTGTCAAAAGTTTTGCACCAAATTTCATTCCTTTTGATGTGAGAGCTAAATGTGATTTACATGGATCACATGGGCATATTATCTTTTTCTATCAAGGCAACATGTGCAAACACACAAAAAGGTCTGTGAAATGTGTAATTTGCTATTTTAGTAATTGGTTTGGTAATGTGTATACCTGTTCATACCCCAATCCTATTCTTGGTCCCTTAAATATATTGATCCGGATAATGACATGAAAGCCTTAAAGAGACACTGGCACATGTGAAAAAATAGTGCGCCCTCATTTTTTTCAAGATTTTTCAAAATGGTATTTTTGCATGGTTGTAAGGTTTATATACACTGAGCCCTCACCTGAAATAAACGTAAGACAAATCAGCATCCTTATGGTAAACAAAACAATTTATAATTAATGTCGCGCGACATTAATTCAGCAGATTGAAGAAATGGAGTTAACACAAGAAAACGCACCCGTATGCCGTTCCAGACGACATTAATTCAGCAGACAATGGAGATGGCGATTAACACAGAAAAGCTCGCCGTCTGCATGTTTCCCAACGCAAGCAACTTGTTTAAACGGTCTGTGACCTTTGTCCTTTTAAATATCAATGAATACGAGTCTATGATAATGGTGTTTGTAATATAACACATTTGTGATATTAAAGTTATGGAAAACTTTAAAGGTTAGCCTACAGATTACCTGAATGTCTTTAACCACTTATTAACGTCCTCATCTGTTTTTGAGTATGCTTTTTTAGGTGTGTAAACTGTTCTCTATTCGTCCAATGGCCCTAGACTATCATTTGAGAGGCAATGAAGACTGTCATCTTTTGTGAAAATGTTGCCAGTGCCGCTTTAACAGTAGCAAATCCTTTATGGTGGTTTGTGCTGAAAAACCACCCAATGTGACTCTGAAATCACTCATTTTTTTAGTCATTTCGATGCAAAGTTGTTCTTTTTTTACTAAAAAATACCTCGTCCTCGGACCGCTTTTCCCTGCCGTCGCGATTTGTTAATGATAGGCTCATCTACCTTTTGACCTTGGCAGGTGACCTTGACCGCATCAACCTATGACTCTGCACCTATGATCAAGTTTGGTTCCAATTGAAATTTCACTTTCCATTGAAAGTCAATTTTACATTTTTCAGCCTAGCTTCACTTGACCTTTTACCTTGGCATGTGACCTTTGACTCATCACAAATGATGTCCAATGCTGCACTAAACCAAGGTTGGTTCCACTTGAACTTCAACTTTTCAATTTAGGTCATTTACATTTTAGGCCTATCTTAAACTTGACCTTCACATGACCTTGGTATTTGACATTTGACCTCATCAGCAAATGAGGGATCCCTGTTGCATCTAGATTTAAGTTTGGTTTTCAATCCATCAAAGTATGCTGATAGTATAGGCATATGTTAACCCTTATTCACAACAGACATCAACACAGACAACAACAGACAACAACAGTTTGACAAAGTGGATCCCTATGTGTCTTCTTGCCTTGAGGCAGGCAACTGTCAAATGGAATTCTAAATGAAATTAATCAAAAAAAAGAACAAATTACAATGAAAGACACATTTTTTTGAAAATTGTACAAATATGATATAAGTCATTCAGGGGTCCCATTCAAATCCACTTGGCTCTAGCCAACTGCCTGTAGCATCTCTTTCCAACCCTAAATTGCTCATGACAAACTTTGATGGTAAATTATTTGAAACAGTCCACGTTTTCATTTTGCAATTTTCTTGCCCCATAACTTACAGACACCACTTTTAATGATATGAGATCCAACTCGGAATGTGTCTGCCTGCATACAACCATGTATGCACACACTGCAGCATGCATCATACATGTATGTGCACATACATGCACACATTCAGGCAGGACAGTATGTTGCTGTTACCAACAAAGAGGCCCCAGTCCAACAGCGTGGTAATCTTGCAAATTCTTAACACTCCTGTACTGCAGCCTATATCCTGTCCGATCTATGATCTTAACATAACAGGTCGAAATTTCCTGGCTCAATCTCCCCACGACGCCACACTGTAATGCTTGGTGAGCTTAAAAAACAATAATCTCACCTATTACAATTAACAAGTGTACTTGCAAAGGGGCCCTTGGCCACTCCACTCATTGTATGTGGCCCACTCTTGGTTCCTACCTGCCTTTGTTTAAAACAAATAGCAAGGTTGAAATAGTCACATAATAGTTAAAACAATAATCCGCGCACTTTAAAAGACTTTCACTGGTGTCCAGTTCCTATTTAACTTAAATCATACAGTTTGTTTCACGATTTCTTTAAGCAAGAACTCATATTTCAAAATTATTTCCTGGCAACCCT
>JAMKCH010044195.1:0-12761 GCA_023653785.1 Ophioderma brevispina | reverse complement strand
TCAGCGTTTTTGTCGTTTTCGAGGTTTGTCTAACTATCTTTATTGTTTTGGTTTGTTGGTCGTACATCCTGCCCTTCAGTGCGGAGACACGATTGGTAACCTATAATGTGAACGAAAAACGGAGCAAAATAAAGATTAATAATTTAAGATTTATGCATACACTTTGATTTCGAAAGAATGAGTCCACGGAATGAGTTTTAGTATCTTAAAGAGAATTCAATAATTATACAAAGAGTAAAAAAATCTTAAAATAGGTAAAGTTATAAAAGAATTACGTACTCATACGTTTCCGATTATAATCGCTTCCTATTCACTTCAAGCATTCTTAGCAACTCGGTCAACATTATGATGCTAATTTTCGCAAATATTTTAATAAATAATATCATATGGATGCGAAGGTGAATCAATGCATGTAGTAATCTACATGTGTATGCATTGATATTCAAATCGTAAAATTTGTTAACTCTGTAAAATAAAATAATAATTAAGAAAACAACATAAAAATGTTAATTGTGAATTCCTTTTCACATTTGAAAATAGGTAGTTGGTATTGCATTTGGTGCAGTTGGATCAGCGTTCGCCGCATAAGCATAAGGTTGTGTGTTCGAGCCCCGCTGTTGCCAATGTGTTGTGCTCTTGGGTAAGGCACCACCTCGCTTGCCTCTCTCCACCCATGAGTATAAATGGATACCAGAATATACTGGGAATGTAAAACACGGGGTAAGACAGACTCGCTCTGGGGGAGGAGTGTGCGATCCCCCCCCCCCCACACACACACACAGCAACATTATTTGATGGAGTCTGGCCCAAACACCAGAGACAGAGAGATGGGCAGTCCATTTACATTTATTTTTACTATACACTGCCGTGTATAAGATGTGTTAGATTATCAATTGTTTTCAGCGTGCATCATTTTTCACGAATGCACTAGTGTCTGTCAGATAATGCACGGTTCTTCAGATAATGCGGGGGGAGGGGGTCACCACAAGTCACAACTCCTAGTAGGAACTAGAAATACCACCAATCAATTGATATCGATTTACTGCTCAACATCAACGACCATATCTAGATATAGTATAAAAAGGGAGCAGGACACCTCGCGACATGAGGACGTGAAATCTCAGATAATTATTGTGATACGGATGATTACAATTCTATACCTCATCATTCTTAGAATGTAGGCTTACATATACAATCACATTTTGCTTATATTTAGGATAAATTGAAAGGCAAGGTTGCCTTAGCAAGACCTTGGTGTTGAACAAAATTGTTTTTTTCGTATAAGGCCAAAAACAAGTTTGTCTCAGAAGACCACGCGCATTATATTTTTAGGTTTTACTCCCTTGGTTTTATTTTTAAAAACGGGATTTAAAGGGCGCACATCAATAAATAAACGCTCCATTGAAATACTCGTAAAGGACCACATCGCGTCCTCTGATTTGCACCCCGCGTGACAATATTTTGAATGTTTTGATTCCATTTCACGATAGATCGCAACTTAAACCCTTCAAGAATTTGCAATTTTTGATATAATTCTAGTACTGACTTTAAGAAAAAGGCATATTAGTATCTCTAAAAAAAGTAAGTTTCATCTGTGAAATTTTTTTAAAGATGCTGATTTCAACTGATTTTGGTAGGTATGGGTGTCAACATTTACCAAAAAAAGTGAGTTATCGTAGGGGGTGGGGAAAATGGTTTTTCGGGAGTCAAAGGTCAATAACAGGTGTGAAATTTTGAAATTGATCCAATCATGTTCAAAAGTATACTTCAAAAGTAATTTAAGACAGTCAAAACTATTCCTTATTTTAATCCTATGAGCTCCATCAATAATTGGCACCATTTTTTATCCAAACGGAGTAATTTTAAAATTTGACCCCTGTACAACTGAAAATGACCGTTTTTATTGATTTTTGCTGTTTTTAGCCTATAACTCCAAAACTTTCGGCCGCAGATTGTACAAACTATACCTTTTTGGAATCCTTATGATTAAACTATTAACTTGGTATAAAACCAATTTCCCCACCCCCTACGATAACTCACTTTTTTTGGCAAATGTTGACACCTTTACTACCAAAATCAGTTGAAATCAGCTTCTTTAAAAAAATTTTCACAGATTTGCTAAGAATATGTTTACTTTTGGGTTACTATATGAACAGCGCCACCACTATTTTGAGCCGACGTGTAGTCGAGGGCCTAGTTTCTACACAGAATCGAATTTCAAAATTTTCTGTACGGTCATTGACCAAGCAGTTGCAAAATGAAATGCGCTGACATGAAACCACTTCCATGGTGTATTAGATGTCATGGGCCTAGACATTTCAGCCTGGAGATGTTTTTAGAGTAGAGCATTGAAGTAATCCTGTGAGCAATTTGCGTTCATTTTGATGGGCGGTATTTTTAAGATTTAACCTGGTGAAAAATTCTAAGTTCTTTTTTGTTTTCAGTTTTATTATTAATCCGCGTAGTAAGCATGAAGCACAGACTCGGTGACAACCTTTTTCAGGTTTAAAATATTGTCTATATTTGTAGACCAAATATGCACATCTTAATAAACAGAGGCATACCCTTATCATATTTTGGGGAGTCATTTACTGAGTTGACCGCCGTACATTCAGGTGGGAATTCGTGATGGGGAAAAGCTGGCTACCTGATTCAAAAGACTGCAGTTCGGCCTATATTATGCGATAGGAATTAACTTTGCAGCAAATTAAGAGAAAATAACCTTCTCGGTGATATCACTATGTTTAGATTATACGTTACTTAAAATACAAAATGCCGGACAAATCAGGGTCCATATTTTTACATCACCCTATATTGCATAATGGAAGGACAGAAGTCTAGCGTTTCCAAGACAGGGATCAACGATTCACATGATAAACCCTTCTTAGAACAAATACACAAGTTTTGAGCAGACCGTTCTATAAGTATAGTTTACTAGACATTACCAATATAACTGTGTACCAAAATCGCAAGAATTTCTAAATGGTGGGGTTGTCTTAAAATTGGTGCTAATAATGTGGCTTTAAATTGAACCAGGTTCACAACTTTTCCTATGTAATTGAACGGCATCCCTTTTCCATGGGCTATAAACAGGTATTCTGTGGAACTTACGACACGCTTTAACATATTTGTCCTTCTTGTTACTAAGTTTTGTGAATCTGGTTCCAAGTTGATTCGTCTCTCAGTACCTTGGTCATCAGTTGGTCAAGGCTCCCTCGTGTGCACACTTGATAATACTTCCATTATAGCCTGCACAAACCATGTTCCTTTGGTTTTATCTCGCAAGGAAAAGTAAAACAACCTGGCAAGTAATAAAATTTGGTAATCGTTTCACATGATTGGATCAATTAATCACGTTCCAGGGGCCCCGCCTCAGCATGTCTAACGATTTAATACTCAAATCTTTTGTCCTCGAGATGTGTTACAAATGTCTGCTAAGCCCCGCGCTAAATTGATCACTAAATGACCCTTGGCCTCTTCCATTTGGGGTACTTCCAAATGTTCAAATTTGGCCTCATCTGTCACGGCACTTAAAAGCTATCCTTAGTTTTGTACCAAAATTTGCTACCACATGCATAAGATATAATGACCCTACTAGCCCTAAATGACCTTTGCCTCAACAGCACAAATGAAGCACCTCGGCTAGGCCCTTTGGGGATTCCACCGTCATGTTTTGATGAGTCAAATAGCCTTGTACCCAAATTGGGTCTGCATGAAGTAACGGGCATTGGCAGGCTGTCGAATAATTTAGAAAGTCAAACATCTACGTCTCCTCGCGACCGCTGGGCCTGCCCGCCACCTTTCATACGCCCGTTGGAAGAGAGGTTACAAGCCTGATATCACTTTTGTTAGCAGGACATCTCTGCCTGTGTGGCGTATTGTTCTGAATCCTTTCCCCTGGCTCAGTGTTGACCGGTCGGTGTCCGAGTTGGCGCTGCAGTGGGGACCAACAAAGTGCCTTTTAAGCGTCGCTTTAAATATAAAAGCGTGCTTGCAGTATTTACTTGATGAACTGGATAAGAACGTGAAGAAGATTGCGCCAAAACCCCATACCAGATTTGCCCAACTGGTGGCGGGGGCTGACTGGAGGTTCGTGCCAGGAGGCTCTGGGGCGAATATATACCAAGGCATTTCCAAGGCAATGCGCTAGAGAATCTCGGAGTGTATCACCAAGTTTGATGCTGATCCCTCTCCGCTGAAACACTCCTGATGGTGAGGAAGTTTCGGGGGGATCTCCCAGGGGAGATCAAGGCCTGGCATACCTGGCTTGAATCCACGATGTGACCCATAGCGAAAGAAGCGTGGTCTGCCTCCGGGACCTCCGGGGGGATTCGACTGGGGCTCCGCGGCGCTGCGTGTCACTCCCGGCCGGTTTGCCCACCGACTGGTTTTAGGTGGCTAGTGCGGCAGAGGCCAGGACGATCAAACTAGACCGTAGAGGTTTTGTTGGCGGCCCTGGTTTCACTCGCCCCTTCACCATGGACGAACCGAGTTGTAATCCGGTATTGCCTAGGCTGTCGGCCAGCGAGGAGCAGTAGGCCTTGCACGGCGTCCTCATCAGAGCAGTTTGAAAAATTTCGGCCCCCGTGACGGGGGATGGACTTCTGGGCTCTACAGTTTTCTGCCTTGTTTCCCCCAGCTTCCCAGAGATCTGGAGGAGATCACATGTTATGGCACTTCCAAAACCTGGGAAAGATCCATCCTCCAGGAGCTACAGACCATTCACTACTCAGCCATACTTCAAGCTCTTTGAACGTTTCCTGCTCGGTCGTGTCGCACCTGTGATGGACTAACACCTGATACCCAGTGCTCGCCTGACTCGGCACGTGTGACTCGGCACGTTGTTGGGGTGCTCGCCCACGTGCCCTGGGATCGACGGCACTTGCCCAGTGGGCGGGGTGTGCTGCCCTGTGTGACGGATCAGCCCGTGCCAGGAGGCTGATTCGCGTTGGATGCCCTCCGGCCGGCTTATCACTGGATGCCGAGAGTTGCTCCCACCAGACATCCGTCGTGGAGTGGCGATCATGCAAGAGCGTAGCTGCCAAGTGTCTGGTTTTAAGCACCCTGTTTCTGGACCGATGCCTGCTTGTCGACCGCTTTTGGTGGTCCGGAGAGGGTTTCTTAAGCAGGGTCCAACCTCTTGAACAGTACCTGGGACTTAGGGTCGCCTTTGGAAAGAGGGACTTGCCATCAACCAAGTACCATCTATTGGTATTGAACCTGGTGAGCATCTCCCCCTGGAGCTGACTCCTCATTGGCTGAGTGGCGAATCCCAACAGATTGAGACCAGAATTGGCCGATTTAAGGTTTTGTTGCGAAGTGGGGCTACGGAAGCAGATCAAATATCTGGAAATTTGAATCCTGAGATACTACATCATAATGAAGTCATAAAGAAGAATGGTTGGTATTGATGTTATAATAGAAAATTTTGGAATACATAGTCATATATTGATACCCAATCCTCCTTTAGAAACGTAGACGGGTAAACCCTTGCCCTATTTTGGAGCGCTACACAAAATATGTTGATAATCATTGATGAGAAGAAGTCTGTCGCACAAACCATCGAAGTAATAAACAATCATTGGGTATTGCCTGATTTTTTGTTTATGTCAGGGCTAATCCTAGGCATTAACATTAAGTAACGCTGACGGATTGGCGCCAAGATAGCGTTCCCTCCCTTTTGAAACTCTGCAAGTCCGGGTTTGATGCTACGTGAGCAGAAGGTCACTTCCATAGCCTACAAGAACGGAGAACTGATCTTCTGTCGGAGGCCAAGTGGTTTAGTTGGTTGTGTACCTTCCGTCTTTGATATCATAAAAAGGTCGGCGTTATTTGTCACAGTCTCAATGTTGAGGTCATCGCTCATCTCATCATCACTAATCATATAAACAAAAAAAAAAAAAAAAAAAAAAAAACAGCGTCTGCTTCCACTAGAGTCTCTCCTACTCCTAGCGTACATAGGAGTAAACATAAAAGAGATAAATAACATTTCCCTCGATCTCTATTTACATAACTCTGATAGGAAGTGTCTCATTAGAATATTGATGTCGTCTTCACAATAAATTAATATATTTTGGTTTATGGTAGCAACACATAATAAGATATCTATGTGGTACCTTTCGTTCACTTTGAAGCGTTTCGAAAACAATGATTTTTACCCTAATTTGAAGACGAAATAACGAAACTCAATTTTTATTTCATCTTTGGTGATGTCTTATATGACCCCTCATGTGTGGTGTAATTTTTCAACGTGAGTGAAAACCCTTAGCACACACAAAGAATGAATGAGGAGAATTGAGTTATCATAGAGGAGCCTAGTCTTTCAGTTTTTTTCCAAGATTTTTGTTCAGACCGTCCGTCTGAAGAATTACAATAGTGAGAATGAAGAAACCTATAAACGTCTCACGAGAAAGCCTATTCGAACACCTTTATTGATATTGATTGGGAGAAATTAAATCACAAAACAAGACTTACCAGCTTTGTCGATAGGGTTACTCACATTTCAGTTACATTGCCCTCTCCCACTTCTATGAAGCATGATAATATCAGGGCGGCGCTATAATTCATTTTCTGGGGGAGGGGGCAACGAGGGCAAAGTGAATTTTTTAGGGAGAGTGAATTCTGGGGTGGGGGTGAATATAAACAAAAACATTGAGATTTTCAACCTAATTGGCCCATAATCGCTTATTTTTGCCCCATTTTCGTGATTTTTGGTCCTAAATACACTGATTTTTGCCACAAATCCGTCATCCGTATGGGGGAAGGAATGGGGTGCCCCCATTCCCCCCCCTGGCGCCGCCACCTGATAGTATGCTGAGCATAATTGTGGGTAGGACGTGATCTCAGGGAGCAAATAACCATTATTTACACCCCCTCCTCTACATGCTTGGATGAAGCCCAGTTTAGGTTTACCGCGTTAGAACGAGCCCTATTGTTTGGTTTGAACTTTATTCTCAATTGTCCGAAGCCGGGTATACGTTGTCCATTCTTCCCAAATAAGTAACAAACCGCAGATACAGTAGTCTCCATGAACTCTGAGGCAACAACAAGATGATGCGATACGAGGTTGGAGTTCTCTTGGCTACAAATCATCAATGGGTTCAGGATTTTCCTTCGAGGGAATTTAAAACACAATTTATCGCCATGAGTCAAAAAAAAAAAAAAAAAAAAAAAAAAAAAAAAAAAAAAAACAAAAAAAAAAAAAAAAAAAAAAAAAAAAAAAAAAAAAAAAAAAAAAAAAAAAAAAGAAAAAAAAAAAAAAAAAAAAAAAAAAAAAAAAAAAAAAAAAAAAAGAAAAAAAAAAAAAAAAAAAAAAAAAAAAAAAAATATCGGAACCTATTTAATAAAAATCCCTAACTAGACGTACCAGATTGTTTTTATGTCATTGGAGTATTTATTTTCGTAGCGTAGATGATTAGGAGCCGCCATGTTTTATATTTACGTTCTCGTTCTAACACAAGCCATGGACACGTGTCGCAGTATTATGGGACAGGTGTAATTAGATAGCCAAAATCAATCAATCATCAAGTTTATTTCAATCTCAACATAAGAAATTACATCAAAATTCAATTAAGTTAAATTGGAAATATACTGTAAAATATATAATTAATGGCGACCGAGATGGGGACACTACTTAACGCATAGCGTGATGTTTAGTGCCCGGTAAATACCGAGTAATAAAAATAAGACAAGCACAATTTGACAAATTAACACTTAAGTTTCCAGGGGGGGTCCATATACCCAACTTTGATTTTTGTTTTGCGATTTCTCGGTGACGCAATCAAATGTTTCCAGGAGTTTTTTTGCTAATTGTCTGATTTATGAATACGCTTCTCCTGATACAAACAAATTAAATCCGCCTACGGCTTCATTGTAATAATTAGGTTGTTCCCTAGGACCCCCCCCCCCCCATTGGGGCACTAACGGAATTGAATCAAAGATATTTTACTAATTAAAAAATTAAGTATTTAAATCTTGGGTTTATTTGCTTCAATAATACCTGAGGCAATTAATTAATACTTAGTCATACTTAAATCAAATACCTTTCATATGCTGAAGTCAATCAAGTTGAATTTTTGTCATGACCGTTGCTCTTAACTGTGTAGTCCTATAGGAAACCAATTGATTTGTTTTGTTTAAAGTTTCTGAGAAAAATACAAGATGGTAGAATTTGTCTATATTTTTGCAATGATTAATTTTAATTGGTTATCTAAGGTGGAATTATTTTGGGTTCAAACCTATATTGGATTTGCGGAGAGTGGAAATTTGCGACCACTCTTTTTCATAGAGCCATAGGTCTATGTCAAAGTTCTGATTTTCATTTAATTGTGGGTATTGGTTCTTACGTGACCCGCCATTTACTTGTGTAGTGTCATGATCAACTCCCGTGGGAATGGTTTATTGGGTTGGTGTCCCTAGGAACCCCCCCCCCTTGGCACTAACGGAAGTTTTTAGCTTGGGAACTTAATGTTAAGACGTACAATTGAACAGCCAAGAGCTCGCAAATAGTATAAAATTATAATTGGATTACAAGAAAAACATGTTAAGCAAGATGTCTTGGGTTACATCAGACAAAAAAGACAACCAGATATACACAACACACAACTAACACACGCACACTGACAGAAGGGATAACACGGACAAGACCGACAGGAAAAACTCAAGGTATTATACCAGCCAGCCAAAAGGATCAAGAACAAAATTATGGAAAATGGTATTGTTGTAAGGGCTGATGATGTGTTTTTTAAAGTTTGTTTTAAATATGAGAAGGATTAGAGAATTTTTAAGGTTGAGTTTGAGATTTTCCCATAATATAGGACCTTGGGACTAGGAGTGTTTTCCTAGTACAGCGGGGTTTTGTTCTCTTGAGAAAAATTCATGACCATGCCTGGTGTCATACCTGAGAGTGATCAAAGTCAGCGAGGTGACAATTTACGTAGAACATGTATTCATTATGACACTAATGTTAAATTCGTTTCCCTCTTTGTTCTAAGCATATGGAAAATACCTATGATTGTTTCCAATATTACATTCGGCTTCGCCACATGTGATATGGATACAAACCATAGGTATTTTTCTGTATTGGTGAACCACCAATAGTCGTTGCATAGCTCGATCTTAATGCATTGTCTGAGGTCAAAAGGTTGAGAGGGTCGGTCTTGCTCAAAATTTGGTGCTGAAGTCCGAAAATCAAGGTCTTAGTTGCACAGCCGTGGTTGAGGGTGAAATATTGAAGTTTAACTAAAAGTCAAAAAAAAAAATGCTTTTTTTTAATAAACACCCCACCTCTAATTTTCCTTTAAAAGGTATCTTTAAGGCTAGAAAGTGATTTGGTATCATGATAAATATTACTTGGGTTCATTGTATCAAAGACAACAGTACACAGAGCGAGATTTAGTGGTTGTATTGGGCTAAATATCTCAATTTGGGGGGAAAATACAATTTTTGCATTTTTTTTATTAAAATTGTTTTTTAATTATAATCAATTAACTTAATTTGAAGAATTATTATTTCATGATATAATTGGATGTTCATATATACCTCGAAACCCAGAATTGTATTTCTTTGTTATTTCCCTACAAGCTTTAGCAATATCACTACCCTTACCTTAAGCAGAATTTTTCTGGCCGCTTGCCTGTATAAGAGATAAAAATTGCACTTCAGTACTAACTACAACTTAATCAATTGTTCAAGTTTCCAAAGGTTCTCCAAGAAATAGCGGAAGCAGTGTACGATTTTTGGGTAAGCTTGATCAATCACGTGACAACTTAATTTCATCTGTCCAAACAATAGTGGGATTTTGTAGTTGATGTCAAGTCTCCAATCTTGACCGTTTCTCGTCCCGTTTCAGTTAAAGGTACGTATTGTGACTATCCTTATCTACGGGGAGTCCCGTTCACGCCCAGGACTAAACCAAACCAACTTTCTTGCTTCGTTTATGGTTCCTATTACCCTTTGAGAGGTTACAAACAAATCAGAGGCGTCCCAAATGGCTGCCAAACATTGGTAAAATATAGACAATGTTTGATATCCAAAAGATGTGGAAAATATGCAATTGGAATTTTGGGGGGTTATCTGATCAATTAGCAGTATTACCCATTATCTGAATTTTCCCAATCATATAAAATCAATGGAATTTTTGTTTCCTGTCATTAGTACATGTTCCCCATTACATATGGTTTCAATTATAAATAAGATGTCGTCCACAATGGCCGCCTAATACACTGTAAAAGTCAACGGATAACACTTTTTAACACTTCAATGCGTTCATATTTTTTATATTTACACACAAACATAGACGCGTTGCACAAGATAACCCTAAACATGTTAAACATGCGTTCGTGTTAGTACTTATTAACACTTCAAAGTTTGAATCAGGGGTGCAAAAAATCTGTGTGCCTCAGAGCAGATTTGGCCGATCGATTTCCTCAATGTTACCGATCCTCCTCTTTCTTGGCCGTCCTCCCCCTTCTTGACATGGACCTAACCTGCAACGTGAATTTCAAATAACTAAATGAGTGTGGTAGTGTGTTTGTTTTTCACTACAAGTCATGTGCAGAATTATCTGAGTGGGAGTGCCACAAAGGTATTTCCCATAAAAGACACACAACAATAACTAGGCCACGGGCTTGGGCCCCTGAAAGGATTGCAAGGCAGAGCCCCAGCAGGGGTCTGTGCCAGAGCCCCGGAACTTTTGGATTTTAAGCTATTCGCGGGGGGCGAACCTTCAAGACGACCTTTTTTGAAGAATAAGTAGTAAAACTTTTTTTCTGATTGTCCTACCACTTCACCTCCCTAAATTCCTCAAAATGATAATGACTCTCCTTGACTGGTTGCAAACATCAATCTTTAATGTCCTCACCTCTGTGTTGGGAAAGCTTGTTGACTCGATTACTGATGGTTGTGATCATAGTTAGCAGGCCTACTTAATATTTCCTCAAAAACTATACATCTTTTTCTTTCTCGAAAGATTAAAAATGTTGATTTTTTCTTTAAGTGACTGCTGCCTAGGCTAAGTGTTTAGTCTACAAAGTTTAATGTTGACATTTTGGTTCCGTTTTAATTCTTTCCCAAATCTTTCTGTGTATGTTTCTTTGTATTTTTTCTCCTCAGATTTGTGTGTTTCTCTAAACTTTGGCTTCTGCAATCTTTGTTCACCACCACTTTAAATCCCTTACATATTTTGCTACAGTTTCTAAATCTTGAGTTTCCTCAGATTAATTTTTTCTGCGATTAATTTTTTAAACCACCATCACTTGTTCCTCAACCTGGACTGACTTATCTGAGCAATGTTATAAGCCTCAAAAGTTTGCACCCATATCGAATCAACACATTAAATAAACTTGGTGTAGCAGACGACGTCAGGCCACGACAGTGGGTTGGCGTCCGAAATATGGCCCTTGCCTAATGAAGGTCAGAAATGTATGATGAGTTGTGTCTTTAAATGAAATTTGAAAATTAATCATTGTTTGGACTAGTAACAACCATTGGGGTGGTAAATATTTTGTCTGTGCCATTTTTGTTAATTTTTTACCTTTTTTTAAAACATGAAACTGTACATTTTATTTCTAGTAACCTCAACTAAGCGTGAACGTTTTGAAAACATTCAAATCTTTCGATTCTCTGTAGCTAAAAAATCAGCCTTCATCATATGACTTTTTCATTTTTGTTGAAGAGGTATGGTGCTAATCTTCCAAATAATTTTTTGAGTAACCAGTCCGCTTTATAGCAGATAAATCGACCGTTTGGTGAGAGGTCATTTTGTACACGAGTCTATGGGTAGTTATTTAGTGGTTGTGATTACCCTACAATGCACTAATTTTCTTGTCTTTGATATCCACAGTCACCACCTTGTAACAATCCACTTTCATTTCTCTTTCCTCATATTTTTCTTATGTTTTCTTTTCGTCATATTGTTCCTCAGTTTCTTTTCTGACATTTTTCCTGCTTTTTTTCCTCATATTTATTATCCTGGGTTTTTGTTTCTACAATTTCCCTGGGTTAATTTTCCTCACATTTCCCCTACATTTCCTTTCCCTAACATTTCCCCTGGGTTTTCTTTTCCTCTCATTTTCTTGTAGGTTCTTTTGCCTCACATTTCATCCAAGTTTTATTTCCTCATACTTCACACTTTTCCCCACATTTCTCCTAGTTTTCTTTCCCTCACATTTGCTCTAGACTTCTTTCTTCACGTTTCCTCCAGGATTCCCTTTCCCTCGCATTTCCCGAAGGTTTTCTTTTTCCACACATTTCCTTCCTAGTTTTCTTTGTTCCTCACATTTCCCACTGGTTCACGTTTTCCTCTAGGTTTCCTAAGAGTTCCTCTCACCCGCCAAATGGCTATTAAGATACTCTTTGCCCATTTTCTTTTCTCCATCTTTACTATTTTTCCCGTTCCCCTTATTTTCCTCTTTGTCCCCTTTCTTCACAGTTTTCCTCTTTTCCTTAGTTTTTTCTCTCAATATTTTTTCCGCTTTCATTTTTGTAACCTTTTGTCTCAATTCCTCAATTTGAGCTCTCCTTTCCTGTGAGCGGCGCTCCCAGCTCCCGCACTTTTTTGCACCCTGGTTTGAATATTATCCAGACTTAAACCATCTTAAAGTGCTAATAATCTTAACATAAACCTGTTTTTACATCTTTTTAGTTAATCAGTGTTTCAACGCCTCCTATACCTTTTGTGTAAATTATAAAACTAACTAGTTGACGTGTTAAAGAAAGTAGTTATCCGTGAACTTTTACAGTGAATACAAATTCATAGAAAA
>JAMKCH010044194.1:0-21808 GCA_023653785.1 Ophioderma brevispina | reverse complement strand
ACCGATTCATCCCCGAGACATTTCCTCCCCGCGCGATTCATCCCCGTGACACTTCATCCCCGTACACTTTCATCCCCCTAAACTTTCATCCCCGTATAAATATGCTGAATGGAGTTGCTTGCATTGTACAGACTGCTATTTAATTGCATGGGACTATACAAAAGAGGGGATTTGGCGGGTGTTGAATGTTTGATGTTGTTGCTGTGTATTGATGCCATGGTACGAAGTGTCTGGAGATTTAATGGCTACTGAAAGGCGGATGGAGTGTTGCATGTTGTGTAAAATTATTTAATCGTGCAATAGGAACTGTGTGCTCGGCCTCTGTGTGTGCGTTGTGTTTACAGTACACAGCAGAGTTGGAGCTTGCGTCCGGACGGACTCAATCGGTGAGTCTGAGTCCGAGTCCGGACTTGGACCCGGACTCATGTTAGTGGACTCGGGGGGGGGGGGAAAAAAAAAAACCTGACTCGGACTAGTCCCCGTGGACCGACTCAGGCTCCCATGGACTCGGACTCGGCCTCGGACTCATGCTTAGTTGACTCGGACTCGGACTCAACCCCAGTGGACTCTGACTCAAAGATGAGTCCGGCTGAGTCCGGTAGAAAATTTCAAATAAAAATCAAAAAATATTGAAAAAATGGTGAGCTAGAGCTACATGAAATGTTAACTCACAAACCTCTACAGCACAAACATGTTTTTAGTTTTAATTATTGCAACAAACCATGTTTTTTATAATCAATTTTCACAGTTATTTAAAAAAGTAATTGTTGTTTCTATTCAGGGTATTGTTTCTTCATTTATTTCTTCTCATCTTCAAGTTTAGCTGTGTGGATTATTTATATTTTCAAAGCTGAAGGGTTAAAAATTTAAAATACATTTTGGCTAATTTAATCTTTATAGGAATGGATGTTTTCTGCATTGTCGTCGTCGTCATCATCATCCATCGTCCTCATCATCAGTGTTGTCATATCCTTACTCCCTAGAAGTTTTTTCGAAGTGCAGCTTTAAAATCCTCAGTGTAAAGTCTAGACAGCCTCAGATCACAACTTCACACAGTACATGCATAACAAAGGTCTGCATACTACACAGTCTCACAGAGTGTGAACCTGAATAACTGCAAGACCTAATTAAACACAGATCAATTATTTGCATGGGCGTTTGGCCTACTTACACCCCCACACACCGTAAATGTTTGATTCAAGCCAGACTCAAGCCCCTTCGCTCTGGACTTCGGGACTCACTGGACTCGGACTCAGACCTGCCGGACTCGGGACTCAGACTCGGAATCAGGTCCAGTGGAATCGGACTCAGACTTGTGACTCGGATTCAGGCCCGATGGACTCGGAACTCAGACTCAAAGCTGCTGGACTCGGACTCGGCTTCGGACTCATGATTCCGGAAATTTCCGGCCTCCCCCCCCCCCCCACCCCCCCCCCCCCCACACTCCAACCCTGGTACACAGTATAACACCAATCCGATTTCGCACATTCCAACACCCTCACTGCAGCCATAGCTGGGGTGCATCCTGCTTGATTTCATCCAAATGTGCAGATTAAGTGAGCTTGTGAATTATACTTAATCAAGCGTGGTACAGACGACAAAAGATTTGGGTAGGTTTTGGGTTGGAGGCCCCCCCAGTAATGGCGGCTCAATTCTGACCATCATTTGGCTGGTCGATTTGTCTATAAAGCCTGTATAAAACCTCTGTGGAATGTGTGCTAGGGGGATATGTTTATTGAGGGAGCGGCGCGGGAGCCGACGAAGAGTGTTTTGTGTATTTTTCAAAAAAGTATAAAAAAGACAAAAATAAAATGAATAATGAAAATACGAATATATACAAGCAGGGACTATTTAAAATAAAAAAAATTGTTCATCATAATTACCTGTGACGTAATCGAATGGATTTTTTTTCCATTTTACATATAAACCAATGAATGGATATTTTAAAAAGATATGCACACATATCTCTTTTTTCATTTGTTTTTGCTTTCTTGTTTTTGTGTTGGTTTTAATTTTGTTTACTTTATTAGTGGGATACAGTATTACCATCAAAAGTTCTTGTTATGGTTAATAGTATAAACAATCAAAGGTCCGATTGGATGGTTATACAGGTGCTTTCTTTATTACAATATATTTAGATCCATCTTGGGTCTATGCCGAGGGCGTATAAGAAATACATTATATATTGCACACCAAAAAGAAACTAGTAATTTTTGTATTCAGATTAGATATAATGTTGCTAAATTAAAAAAATTTTAAATATAAATTATTAATATTAATTTATAATGTAAATAAATTTATGAATTGTATAAGTTTTAATAAGTAAGAGATATTAAAGATAATAAGAAACTGAACACAAACAGAAACTTTTATATTTTCTTTGTGCTTCAGTATATTTTGATATGGTATTTATTTGTCAAGTGATCAATATCACAGATTCCCTCGTCATATTTTCTTCAGATTCTTCCATCATATGTACTTATAAACTGAATTTCCACGTTACCTTCTTCCTTTCTCCAATTGCGAAAAAAAGTTAATAGGTCTAAATCTAACCACTTTCAGCCCCGAGAACTCATCCTCCGAATTACGTTTGGAATGGAGTCGTTTGCATTGTACAGACTGTACTAATGAAGGCACGGGGCTATAGCAACGTGATCACATGTGGCGGGGGTTGATGTTGGGCTGTGTTATTGATGTCATGTACTGCATGTGTCCGGGGAACGTCATGGCTGTGGAAGCGGATGGTTGTGGCATGTTTTGTTATTGAATCGTGCAATGGGAATTGTGTTCGGTTCTCCTGTGTGTGCGTGTGTGTTTACAGTACACAGCACAAAGCCTGTATTTAAAACCTTGGTGTATAGGGGTGCGAGGGGGATATGTTGTTATTGAGAGAGCGGTGTTCTATTTCTTTGCATTTTTGTCCGATTTTAAATGCATTCAAGATTAATGGAAAATACGAATATTATACCTAGGTGCAGATATTATTAAAAAAAAGATTGGTCCATCATAATTACCTTGTTACGTTCTCGACTTGGATTTTTTGTTCATTTCACATATAACCCAGTGTTTAGTTGTCCCATTATATTACAGTAAATGTAGCGTTGTCATAATTTCCGTTAGTCGGTACTATATAATGAAGACACCATTTGTATTTTGCCCATGATTTCATTCATCTGAAAACAAAAAAAGTTAAATCTAACTTATTGTCATGGTTCAGCCTCAACATCGGAAGGAAAATTAAGAAGGAAGAACTATTAAATATATTTTTGTAATCTGTTAAGAGAACAATTGTGAAAAATCCCTCTTCTTTTTTTTTCATTTCTTCCACATTGTTGGCTGCAAATACAGTTTTGAATTTTTCCCCTTGACAAATACATCACAAAAAAAAAAAAAACAGAAAAGCCAAAATTAGGTTTCCAAAGTCAAATAGATATTTTAAAAAAGATGTGCAATATCTTCTTTGTTTCTTTTTTATTCTGTTGTTTGTACTTGTTTTTGTGGGGTTTGTTTTTATTTTATTTTTGTTACTGTTATTAGTTGGAATAGTATAGCCATCAAAGGTTCCGGTTTAGATATATAGTATAACCAGCAAAGGTCCGATTTGATGGTTTAAACGGTGCCTTCTCTATTTATGAAATGGTCGATTTTCATGAAACGGTGCATTTTGGAGGTAAAGACACTCCCCAGAAAATTGTCCCAAAAATGTCTGTTTTTATGTTTAAACATTTAAGTAATCAATATCTATCCGGGAAAAATAATATTGCAAACACACTTTTAGTTTTTGCACAGTATGCATCACACACATTTTGTACAGCAAAAGAATAGGTTTATTACGTTATCAAAATGTTAAATCAACAAAATATGCCAATGATAACATTATCAAAGAGGTTGATGGGCACAATTTTTATTTGTACGCGAAAGTAAAGTTTGAGTAGGTAGTAGAAATACACGCCCAAATGCAGCTCAGATTCTTTTGTCATTATTTCTTCAGATTCTTCCATCATATTGACTTCCTAAACTGAAAAAGTTAGCATGACACTGCGATGATTCCGTTAGTGACATCGTATGATAGGTCTATAAGTGAACCGAATTGACAATTCAAAACAACATTTTTCTCAGCGACCTACGTTGAAAGACTACGGATATGATAATATATATAATAAAAAATATATAAATATCGATAATAGATGCCGTGGGAACGTAATCTCGACAGTTCTACATGGAATGTGAAAACGCCAAAAGATGGTATTGCTATGAATTGTGAGCGGGATTAACTTTAGATTCAAGAGTTCAGAGCTATAAACACTAGACATGAAACGCGCAAACGCCGGATGAAATAAAAAACGTATATAGCATTTGATATAGGACTATATTACCCATAATCTTGGAGTATACACAAACCAATAGATGTATATATGATTACCAATAAGAAAAAGCATGATCAATGATCAATATACAAAGACAATAATTATTAGGAACAATGATGTGATATTATATCCAAATCAAATGTAATTTGTAAAGAAAATAATTAAATCGCAAAGGAAATAAGGAGAATATATTTTTTTCGATTATTGAAAACAAAATTACAAGTACAGGATAAAGGATGTTGGGCACATGACCGACATACGTCCTCGTGGTTATTAATACAAAAAATCTAGAAATAAAACCTGCCGAGAGTTATTCTTCCAATCAAACGGTTTGGAATAAGAAAATATTCCTTGACGACACACAGAAATTCAGAATTTTTCGTCAAGATTTCGCTTTTAGTGTTAAACCAAATGGCGAAGTCTGAATTGGGATTTCTGGCCCGCCACTCCCTGCAAAATTGGTCGTGTCTGTAATAACTTTGCAGTAAGCCAGAGTGAGTGAGTTGACAACATTTCAAACACAATCATTTCATATCATGTAAAAAACACAAATTACTATAAGGCACATTTTGTGATTCTAGCACACGTTTTGTTGCATGCAGGGCTGTGATTGAGTTGTATGGAAATAATCCTGAGTTTGGTAAAAATCCTGAAAATGGCATTAAAATTGTCCCTAAAATGCTTCGAATCGGGCTGAAATTGAAGTGCTTGTCCGATTATGGACCACCGTGTTGTAATTCACAAAATTATGAATTCTTCCAGAGTAGATCTAATTTGCATGTAAAGATTAGGCCAACATACTATACTTGGACCAAAACGGTTCAGGTGATAGGCTGGGATCATGAAATGCCCCTTTAATCAACAAATGTGCGAAATACATGAATATCAGACTACTACTCGTTGATATTAAAACACAAAGGTAACAGACCAGACAAACAGAGAATGCATTCCCAAGAATCAACTCTGTTGTGGTTTCTTGTGTTAAAGGCTATTTCCTCTACTGAATAAATGTTGCCAGAGTCATTAATAAGGTTTAAAAACCTTCAAACATATAAAATTTTAAAAAATCTCGAGGGTGCACTATTATTCAATGTGCCAGTGCTCTTTAAAGCAAGCACAGCACTTTTGAAGAGTGCCCTCCATTTTGAAATTGATATTGTGCACAGTTATGTTGGTAATGGTCTAGGAAAAGTAAACATACCAGGTAGCCTGCGACCCGAGAATGCTCAAAAAGCGTTTTATCATAAAATAAGCGATTTGGTAATTGGTATCCCAGATTGAGGCGATATCCATAAAGTGCCCCCAAATTTTTGTTACCAAACCCTGTTTTTGCATATTTGGTAATTCTGCTAATGGATAGATCACACTGAAGTGATAAGCTGATACACCGTCTTTGTGTAATAATTATTCTTAGTTTGCAACACATAGACATTTTTGAAAATATTCGGAAATTTTTGGAAAATTGGTGGCGCTATTCAAAAAAATGTGCTATATGCTTTAACAACTGGTATTTGGGCTAATTCCACTAACGGGAGTGCATAAGACACAGGTAAGCAGTTCCCAAATATGCAAAAAAAAAAGCGTTTCTGCAAGGTCCTTGTGAGTTGAGAGAGTAGATCCATTTTTTTTCTTTCACGGTGGTGGACCGCGAAAGGTCACAAAACCAAAAAATGCCAAAAAAAGGTGGCATTATTGTAATCCAGACATATCAGTAACCAGGATTAACTATTTCGAAGAAATGAAACAGCTAGTGCACCCTTGGATTACGTGCTATATTCAGTCAGAGTATAAAAATTATGATAACGGAAGAAAGCGGATAATCCAATGGTGCACTCAGCCTGTTTCGTTTTGTTTCATTCATCGAATATAATAAGCCGTAACACGATAAAAAAAAGGCGATCAAATTTCCTTATATGCCAATTCATATGCCACTCAACAAATTCCCACTCAACTTCCAAGTAGACCTTCAAAAGCCACTCACATTGTCAATCGAGAGGGAACATATCTAAGACAAAATTAAAAGCTAATAAAGATGCAAATGTCATTATCAAGTGAAACTTGGGGAATTGGGCATCTTGAGTGAAAGAATCAAATGACATTTTTTGACTCCAAGATACAAGATCATGGTAACAAGTGAAGCATTCAAAACCAAATCTCCGCAGCTACGTGCCTATAACAAAGCTACAGGCGTGCAGAATTTTGCAACCGGGATCGGACAGCAAAAGCCGCGATGAAGCTTTCTCTTCTTATCTTTACAATTGTGCAAAAACTAACTTAAGTAATTATTTTAGTGATTATTCATAAAAAAAAAAACACAAAAGTGGACAGCATACATTGTATGTGGTTACTTTGAGTACTGCGAATAAGACTAAGTAAAAGCGTGTAAGTAAACATCATAACAAGTGAAGCATTCCACATTACTCGCAGCTAGTGGCCATATACAAAGCTACAGGGTGCAGAATTTTGCACCGCGATCGGGAGCAAAACCGGCGAGAAGCCTCTTTACAATTGTAAATTAAGTTGAAGGTAATTTATATAGTGATATTCATAAAACAAACATGGCAGCCTACATTGTATGGCGTTACTGTATACTGAGAATTAAGACTTAAGTAAAGAGCTAAGTCACGTCATAACAAGGGAAGCTTCAACATTATCTTGCAGCTAATGCATATACAAAGCTACTGGGTGCAGAATTTTACACCGCGATCGGGAGCAAATGCCGGCGATGAGCATCTTTACAATTGTTAAATCTACGTTTAAAGGTATTTATATCAGTGATTTATTCATAAAACAAACGTGGCAGCATACATGTATGTGGTATTTGTTTACCTGAGAATAAGACTCAGTAAAAGAGTGTAAGTCACGGTCATGAGAGGGCCTGATCGAACGGCGATTCGAATTGCGACATCCCGCAATATGCATACTTTTACCGGTACCGCCGACGTTTATAGATTCAGTAATTTGGTTATTCCTTAATTCGATGGTTTTAATCACTTTGTTATAATTAAAAAAACGAAAAATTTATTTTTAGGGGATTTGAATGTAGCGGGGATGAATCGTCGCGGATGAATCGTCCCGGGGGTGAAATGTCCCGGGGAGGAAATGACGGGGTGACAGTGTTAGCATCAACACAACACCAACATGAATGTGAAGTGAAGAGGACGTTGTTCGTGATATATGTACATATTTTAATATTGAAAGCCAATTTAATGTTGGAGTGTAAGTTTACTTAGGGTTTTAATCAATAGATGACTTTTGTGCGGTATTTTTGTGATCCTAGCGGCACCTTTTGAAAAAAAGTATACGTACATAATACATCATGATCATCATTCATGTATTTCATGTGTTATTCACTGCTGCGCCGAAATACCGGGTATGCCGAACGCCCGGTCTTTCGGCAGCTGACCTTGCCTACGGAGGGGTATCCTGACGAAAACCGCCCGGGCGTCGGCAATTATTCATGCCGAAAATGAGGGCTACGTCATAATCCTGCCGAACGGCAGGGTTACTTGCGAAACAATGGGTTAATACTAGTACAGGGAACCTTACGTCGTTTTTTGACATTGGCGGTCGGCACGACGTAAAGGCCAATAATGCTTTGAAAAAGCCGAGCAATCAAGCACTGGATTAAGTTAGCCCGAGGTTGAATCTGGGGTCTTCTCGCTACGATAGCCCTACTATCTCCCTACCCAAGCCTGAGAGGAAGTACAGTAAAAAAAACGGGATCCACAGTCCACCATATTGCACAAGTCAAGAATTTTGAGTATACTTACAGTCTTCGATGACACGAATCCGTGCATATATGAAAACTTTGATGTCTTAGAATCCCTACAAAATAGCGCTCGATTTTAAAAAATACAAACGGTACACAGCTCATTGCTTACATCCGTGAAATGTTGGCCCTGGGCACGAAGGTGACGAAAACTGAAGCTAAACACAGTCGTCCCCCACTTCCATGACTTCCGGATGTATGTTCGTAATTATTGGTAATCAGCGAAAATAAGCGTGCTTGTGCGTATTATAAAGAAAATAAACCGGGAACATTCCAGGCTACTCACTGATTCTAGTGGGGAGGACGTATGTTTAAATGGGGATTTTTAACGGTTAAGAAATCCCCGTTTCAAAATCAACCAGATTTTAACCATGGGAATGGGAAAATCAGTCAAGGAAACAAAGTGCGTATATATTAAAAATAATTTAGACTAAATCAAAGGTAAGATTTTACAATAAGTGCTGTATTTGTACTGAATCTGGATTGCTTATTCAGCATCGGATCCGCTGCGCAACCATCCCGGTTTTCAAATAGTAAGGCACGTAGCGTTGTTGGAGGTTAGGTTACGGAAGACGTGCAACGCTACGTGAACGAGCTATGTATAAATAGACCATATCGCTTAATCGGTAATACACAGGGGCGCTCCACCGCCCAAGCATGATGGGATCGAAAAAGGGGCAAACAAGAACCCGGAAGTGTCTATCTACGATCGCCGCGGTGTTTACGTATAGAAAACTACGCATGTAATAGGAGTCGGCAATCCCTCGGCGGCCTTCCAACCCTACAAAATTCTACAAATTGATCACGAGAATAGATTGTACAAGTTGATAAATTAAATACAATTTGATATTCACTAATTGAGCCCCAATATTAGGGAAATATTGACTCTAGATATAGTATTTATCATAGAATTCTACGCGAGAGTAGCTATGATATGATAGCATCATATTTTGGAGTCTGGCTGCTTCGCCTCCCTATCGGGTACATACGGCACAATAATTGCGAAAGTGGGGCCCTATCTAAAGGGCCTTTTCAGAATTTACCAGAACAAGGAAAACAGTTTAACCACACCACACAAGCTACGACGTAATAAAAGAAATATTACCATTCCATCAGCTAATATCACATAAGCCCCCATAACATGATGATAACCCAGGAAAACCAAGTCCTTTCTGTTTGCTATCCTTTCTTCTTTTAAGGGATTTAATTTCAAAGTACCTGATACCCGGCTAGTTTCATTAATAATTAATTGGATATCTGCTAGTGTTAAAAATATATTTGAACAATGATTGTCGAGCCCTTATCGGCCTCCATCTGTAATTAAAACTATAGCTTGGGACAGTGCATGGCCTTGGTTAGTAAAACTAACACTGTTCTTTTAATTTTTTAGACTGACTCTAAAGTTATTGCGTTATTGCTAATAGGCCTACGAATTTTTACACGTTATTAAAAATCGCATAAATCACATAATGTGATCCAATATTCATTTTGAGATACTTTTATTTACATAAAACAGGGCATATACAATGACTGAAGACCACAATAAGCCCGCAGCTACAAGCCTTAGCATATTTATGCTTCGCAAAATACGCCAGATGAAGCTCGTTAAAAAAAAGTTAACACTAAACAAAATACACATATATCTCTCAGGAATCTCCGATATTTATTAGTATATTACAACCAAGAAGTTGAAGAACAGCACAATGATCGCACCTAAACATGGATAAAGTCTAAAAGTAATTTACAATTCGCCGGCAATGATGTAATGTGTCAATGTTTCTTTCTTTTTTTTTTTTCTTAGATGATGTAAAACACTTCGACAAACAGCCAAGATGCAGCGTCATTACAAGTGCTAACACTAAAAGAATACCCATATATTCCTTTTAGGGTATCTCCGATCATTATAACAATCAAAATCAGCGAAATGATCGCCACTTAGGGTGATAAAAAGTCCTAAAAGTAGTGAAAAGAGTAAGATGTTTAAGCATTCGCCAAGCAGATTACGTTAGTTCGTCTATGTAAACAAACGGGCTGGGAAAGTGACAGCGGCGGCGTGCGGCGCTCTTGCCTCTTTTTCGGACCCAGACGCAATTGCGGTTCCGATTAGCGATAAACCTATGGGACTTGTCGACGCAGTGCTGCGTCGGAGTCAATTTACACTAAGAAAAATAACCCTAAATTAATGGCCGCAGTATTTATGCACCTACTTGTACTTGTTATTTATTCTCCTGCAATTCTGTTCTTCGATGAAAATTAAACTTTAAAGTCTGTATTTTGGCGATATTCTTGTCGGGATTCATGCTACACGATTTGACTTATGTCATTGTCATACTAGAAATGAGGGTGATTAGTAAATGTGAAATGCAAAAGATTGATAATGACCTAGTATGACATGCCGAAAATTTCAGTATGACTCCGTTGTACTAGGTTATTTCCCAGTAGTTCGGCACAGATGGGATCCTTATACAGCGTGCGGTTGTTTGGATGTAATAAGTTATTATTGTCATTGGCTGTACGGACACATAATGACACGAAATAGGTGTGCAGTTGACTATTGACTTCAGCAGCTCGTACGACAGGCTATTGATTAGCTTTAAACTAATAGTTTACGGTTTTTTATTTTTTGTGAAAAATCACCGTTCAAATCACCAGATTTTAACCATGAATGGAAAATCAGTCAGGGAAACAACGTGCGAAATATAAAAATAATTTAGACTACATCAAAGGTAAGATTTCAATAAGTGCTGTATTTGTACTGATTCTGATTTGCTATGCCGCATCGGATCCGCTGCGCACCCATCCCTGTTTTTCAATAAGTAAGGCACGTAGCGTTGTTAGGAAGGTGAGGGACGGACGACGTGCAACGCTACGTGAACGAGCTATGTATTAAGTGATAGACCATATCGCTAATCGGTAATATCAACAGAGGCGCTCCACCGAAAAGCATGATGGGATCGAAAAGGGTCACACACGAACCCGGAAGGTGTCCTATCTACGATCGCCGCTGTGTTTACGTATAACTTATGGCGCATGATATAGGAAGTGGCCAATCCCCTCGGCGGCCCTTCAAACCCTACAAAGCTACAAATTTGATCACGATAAGAGATTGTACAAGTTGATAAATGTTCAATACAATTTTTTTTTTGTGATATCACTAATGAGCCCCAACTTTAGGGAAATATTGCTCTCGATATCAGCTATTTATCATAGATTTCTACGCGATAGCCTATATGATAGCATCAATTATTTTGACAGTTGGCTTGCTTTCCGTCCTCCCTATCGGGTCATACGCACAATAATTTGCGAAAGTGGGACCCTATCTAAATGCCCTTTTCAGAATTTACCCAGAACAAGGAAAGCAGTATAACCACACCACAACCAAGCTACGCAATAAAAGAATATACCATTCCATATCAGCTAATATCACATAAGCCCACATAACATGATGATAACCCAGGAAAACCGGTCTTTCCTGTTTGCTATCCTTTCTCTTTAGGGTACTTTTATTTCAAAGTACCTGATACCCGCTAGTTTCCTTATAATTAATTTGGATATCTGCTAGTTGTTTAAAATAATTTTTTGAAAAACAAATTTTTTAGTAAAAAACAATGATTTTATACCATTTTAATTAAAACTATAGCCTTGGAGCAGTGCATGGCTTGGTTAGTAAAACTACACTGTTTTCGTTTAATTTTTTCGACTGACTTCTAAGTTTTGCAGCTTATTGCTAATAGGCTACGATTTTTACACGTTATTAAAAATCGCTTAAAGTCCACCTAATGTTATCCAATATTCATTTAGCTACTTTTTTTACATAACAGGCATATACAATGACTGAAGACCCACAATAATCCGCAGCAGCTACCAGCCTTAGGCATATTGCTTCGAAATACGCCAGATGAAGCTTCGTTAAAAAGTTAACACTAACAAAAAAACCAGATATCTCCTTCAGGATATCTCCGATCATTATTAGTATATTACAACCAACGAAGTTGAAGAACAGCACAATGATCGCCACCTAACATGATAAAAAGTCCTAAAGTAATTTCCCAATTCGCCGAGCAAATGATTGTAATTTGTCCCAATGTACATTGATGTAAACACTTCGACAACACGCCAAGATGAAGCGTCTTAAAGTTTTGCTACATAAAGAATACCCCTATATTCCTTTTAGGGTATCTCCGACTTATACAATAAAAACAGCGAAATGATCGCCACTTATGGTGATAGAAAAGGTCCTAAAAGTAGTTTAAAAGAGTAAGATTTTTAGCATTCGCCAATCATCTTACGTAGTTCGTCTATGTAACAAACGGGACTGGGAAGTGACAGCGGCCGCGTTCGGCGCTCTTGCCCCTTTTTCGGACCCATGACGCCTTGCGGTTCCGATAGCGATAACCTTATGGATCTGTCGACGCAGTGCTGCGTCGGAAGTCAATTACAATAAGAAAAATAACCCCTAATGCCGGCAGTATTTTATCATGCACCTACTTGTACTTGTTTATTTATCTCCTGCAATTCTTGTTTCTTCGATGAAATAAATATTAAAGTCTGTATTTTGGAGATATTCTTGTCGGGATTCATGCTTACACGATTGACTTATGTATGTCGTCATACGATAATGAGGGTGATTCGTAAATGTGAATGCAAAGATTGATAATGACTCGTCTGACATGCCCCGAATTTCAGTATGACTCCGTTGTACTAGTTAATATCCCAGTAGGTTCGGCAGAGGGATCCTTATTACAGCGTGTGGTTTGGGATGTAACTCCAGTTCTTATGTCAATGGCTGTACGGACACATAATGACACGAATAGGTGTTCAGTTTGCTATTGATCACTCGTACGACAGGCTAAGATTAAGCTTTAAACTAATAATTTTAAGGGTTTGTTCATTATTTACAAGGGAGGGCCGCAGGAATTGAAAGATTGTTTTGGAAAATTGCATAACTAAACCCCCAATGTAAAGTTACATAGGCCCTATTGGCATAGAACCAATTCACCCATCGGCCATCCCGGTAGCCATCCCACACACACAATTGGGTACATCATATTATTTAGGCCTAATATGCAGGTAGGTGCTTGGTTTATGAATATAAATTTAACATGACCCCCCCCCCTCCTCAGAAAAAAAAAAAAAAATAAAATCATATAACCTCTTATTTTTCAAGTGAAACCGTGTTAAAAATCCCCGGCAATATTTGTATCACGCGCTGGGCCCTAATAACCAAACCTAACCTAATTCTTAACCCTATCTTAACCCTAGTCCTATAGGCCCTATAACCCCAACCCTAAACCTAACCCGGTTGCAACCGGCTAATCAATAAATGGGACCTTTACAATCAATGCATAAAAACGTATCACATGTTTCCGAATTCGGCCACTTGTTTAGCCAGGGGTCTTCATGGGGTCTATGGTGGGTGCTTTTTTGGCGTTACAACATCGTATTTACGTCTACTATTACATAATGCTGTGTTTCCTAAGTGCAAAAGCCTTGATTTTAAATTTTTAATGAGTTTCATTGTAGAATTGTCCATAAAAATCACGAAAAATGCGTAAACATGCGCTCTACACTCAATAACAGCACGTTATTTCCCACTTCCCTTCTCCTCTGGCGAATGCCCGGGTACTACGCCACTGCCGAAAGTAGGTAAATTCAGCACCGGGTATTTCGGCAGCCCGGTAATTTCGGCACACAACACCTGTTTCTGCTAATAGGAAAACCAATTATTTGAAAAGGTTTAGCTCATATTGAAATTATTTTTCATTGAAAGGTGACTTAATACCTTGAGGGGTTAATCAAATCTGTAGGCCATATATTAGTGAAGATAATGGGCAAATATGTGTTCGCTGTTTTTTTCTAAAATTTAGTGACGCGGCATGTCAATTCGTGCCATTGATTACTGACAAAATGTATGACAAGGCTGCATTTTTTAATGGAGAAAGATTTTCTTTTCTGTGGTGCATATTTTCACAATATCCTTCATCCTACGGATTGTTCCTGTATCAAAGATTAGGATTATTTTTTTGTTTTCCCTTCATAATGAGGGTTTCGGGGTTCAAATTTCAAAATTTCTCATTTCCCCCATAGAATGACACAGTTAAGAAGGGACTTCGATCACATAGGTTTTGGTTTGAAGGGATCCCCCCCCCCCTCTATTGGGAGAATGTGGTTATGCTTACTAAGCATAACTCCACATTATGTTCTTTAACATCCTTTTAATGACATTTTAACGACATAATGTGGAGTTATATGCTTAGGCAGACTATTAGTACACCGTCCCTATCAAAGCCTCGAACAAAGTCCATGATGAGAATGAAAGTTTTAGATTTGAGTCGGCTTTTTCAAATGGCATGAGGCTTTATTTCATTGTTCATTTGTATTTTTTCATTGGTTGACTTGGGAGTTCACGGGTTTTTCTCATAGCTGAAGGAATCCAATCACCTTAAAGAGACATGAGGAGCTTTTCCAAAAGAAGCGCCCCCATTTTTTTTTTCGCACCGTTTTTTTTTCATATTTGGAATGCTTGCCCAATGTATTAGATCCCACCTGAAGTGAAAATCTGAAACGCCGTTTTTATGTAGTGGCCGATCAAGTACCCACTATAAAGCCGGTTTTGTTTCTGAACGGGAACAATGGCCCAACTTATGGCTCTTCAAATTCCCTTTTAGCAAATACTTTCAGTTTTCTAAATGTCTCGTGCGGCAGTAATACTCTTTCAGTAGCAATTCTGTGAATATTAACTAATGTAGAATTGTGTGTTTAAAATGAAAAAAAAAGAAGGCAAACTACTGACAACACGACTACAGTCTCACGTTGATTAATGGTTGCTACTCCCTCCATTTAACCTCTCCGAGATTACAGTATTTCGCAATCACGTAAGCTCCAAACAGCGTGATAGATGAACGTGAAAATTGCCAACGCAGCGGGGATCGGCGGCCTGTCACAGTCATTCCCGGCATCCTCGAGATTTTGTAAAAATGGAATGGCCGCTGCCTGCGATGTGATCCCGGATAGCATTGATGGAGCCGAAGAAAAATGCTGATTTTTCCTTCACAAGTGAGTAATCGCATTAATATTATCGACTGCAAAGTGCCTTAGTTAACATTAACCCTAACACGAACGAGATGCTGATATGCAACAAAAACGTGGTACCGGTCGGAAATGTTTCTCGTGCATCTCAGGCCCGTCAACAACCTATTTTTTTTCGCGCAAATGACTCTCATTGCCCTCATTTAAAAAAAAAAAAAACATCTGGGACTTCTTCCCGGAAAATGACGCGATTTCCGCGTTGCATCTGGGACGTGCATTTTTCCGGAAAATGACAGTGTTCCCGTTGCTCTGGGACCTTTCCGGAAAATGAACGCGATGTTCCGGTTGCCATCTGGGCCGTCTTTCCGGAAATGACGCGATTTTCCTCGTTGCATCGGGACGTCTTCCGGGAAAATGACGCGATTTCCCTCGTTGCATCTCTGAGATTTGCCCGCAGAAATCGAATCTGGCGATGTTTCTTTCATTGCATCTGGGACGATTTGCCCGCAGGAGATAAAGAGATCAATGCGTCTCATTGCATCTGGTACGTGCCCTTCCGGAAAATGACGCGTTTTTGGGCTTTTCATTGCATTTCGGACGATTTGCCCGTAGAAGATCGAACTTGGCTCAATGGTTTTCTCATTGCATCTGGGACGTCTTCCGAGAAAATGACGCGTTGCTTTTCATTGCATTTGGGCCGTTTACCGGCTAGATATTCCAAACAACGTAGAGCAAGTCAGATTCATCAAAAACTATTTTTGGCATGAACCAATTTGCTTCCTTTTTCAAAGTTTTACTTGCTGTGGCCCTGCTTTTTTTCTTGCCGTGTGTCCCTGCCACGTCGTTGTGAAAAAAAAGCTAACAAAAACCGGCCAAAAATTGAGGGTAATTCTTTGCCTTGAACCTTAACGGCCTATGCATAGCACGTATGTATCAAGAATTAGCCTCATTTTGGCCGGTTTGTTAGCTTTTTGTGTATCACGACGACGTGCAGGGCCCGCAAGTTGGACTTGTATGTTTTTAAAGCAATGTGGCAGGGCCACGGCAGGCAAAACATTATTTCTTTTTTTTACCATGGGGAAGAAACTCCTCGTGAGGATAAACAAACCCCAGTAAATACCCGCATCACTCACCGTCACTAAACTAAGCCCTGCGGCCATAAAGACCCAGGTCTTTGCAACTAAAGACCTCTAAAATCCCTGCGGCCAATCAAGACTGCACCCTAAACCTACCAACAAAAACTAGCCCTGCGGGCCATAAAGACCCGTCTTTGCAAGAAAGAGCCGCTAACTCCTACCGGCCATAAAAGACCCTCGTCCTACTTTAAAAGCAAAAACACTTACCGGTTTTTGGAGCGTGAATGCGGTATAGTCCTCGCCACAAAGCAGGTGACGCTCGTCTACGGTTAGCTAGTAGTAGCTAGTTAGTCATACAATCGAAATGCTCAAACGGTATTAAAATCCGTGCGATCACACCGGTAGCATCCTCATTTCGAACCGTTCTGTCTACAACCAAACCTTGGCGTTTTCATGGGGCACCGGGTTCAATGCAACAAAGCCCAATGGATCATGTCACTAGGAGAATCAATGCATTAGTACCACCATTACTCTACAGGGCTTGCAGAGGACAAGAACTGAGTTCATAGCTCAAGACCCCTCCAGTATTTCGCCCTGATCAGAACAGAATCGGTCAATCACGGTCGCCGTATCATCCGGTGCCCCGAACGATACGGCGTCAGCATGGCGGATCTTGAAGATTACCAACGTGGGTTCCGAGGACCCCTCTTGCTCTGGTGTTTCAAAAGTGATTAATAGGTTGGTGTCCAGTACTGATTTCATAGCTCAGACCCTCAAGGTGGATCTGAGATTAGCAAGGGGTGCCTAAGATCCCTTTTGCTCTGGTGGTTTCAAAGTGGATTGTCTTGCTTTCAATCTGCAATCTACGAGTCAAACTGAAAAGGGGTAGTCCTAGGAAGTTCTCTCTAGCCTGCAACTAGCGTACTCATTCCTACTTTTGCCCGTAACTACCCGTAGATCTGATGTTAGTTTAAAAACCGTAGTGGGTTGCCCAGTTCCCCTCTAACTGGCAAGAGGTGATCACCGGCATTACAGCTATGCCTCATTCCCGGTCCCCTGCAACGTCCCCGCAACCGGTCCCCTGAAATTCTTGTTTTGCAACAGTACTTGGGTGTTAGTAATTAGTCATTGTTTACATCTTCACCCCGGCTTCCGTCAATTCCTTGTTTCAGAGGAGCATTGGCTCGTGCTTTGTAGTTAGCCTTAGATGGATTTTACCACCCATATGGGCTGCATTCATCACAACCCGACACTCGAAAGCCTAAGACTACCGGCACGAGCGTCGAAGGACCTGAACGTGCCATACAGCACGAGGTCCTCACTCAGCCGGGCACATCGCCTTCCGTCACCGTAAGTGACTGCTTCCTTACGCTACATTTTCCTCACGCTGCTTGAACGTGGGGATTCGCACTGGGCTTTTCCCGCTTCACTCGCCGCTACTGAGGGAATCCTGTTTCTTTCCTTTTCCTCCGCTTAAATTCAGTGGGTGATCTCGCTCGATTCTGAGGTAGAGTCATAAAGACATGAGAAGTTAGGCTCGGTTGCTCTTGGCAGCGAACAGCCGCGCCGGCACACGCCCCTTTCCTCGCATCCAGCCGAGCCGGGGCCGAGGACCTGTCAACAACGTTAGAATTAGGCAGGATTTTTTCACAGGTATCCCCCGCTATTATGTTCACCATGCAACATAGTACGCCGAAAAACACTGCGATAGGACTCGCTCCATTAACGGATCGGGTCTGGCTTTCGTAAAGGGTTTTTGCGTTGACTTGCGTGTTCAACACAACACATAATCTTGTGACTTCCGTCGTGTCACATTCTGCCTGGTTGTCGCCAGATCTCGGCATCCTCACCTTGAATACGCACTAACGCACTTAACCTGACATCAGTTTACATATTATATGTATATATATATATATATTATATATATATAACCTTAGCCATGCCCGACTACATAGTAGTACCCCTCATATATAATACGTTCTGGTCCCGAGCTAGGCTCCAGGTGCTACAGGCCGGCTTTTTTACCTCTGCACATGGCTACATTTTTGTACCCAACCAATGTACCACTACCCAAAAGGCGTTCCTAGATCAAAATCCAGATTTCGCATCGGCACACGTCCATTTTTTAGCTCTCTCCATCGGAGAGCCGCTCCCGTAAAATCACCCACTAGTGGAAAACACGGATATGTGCCTAACAAATGTGGCGGGCAAGTGCACTAACCAATCAGCCGACAAATACTGGCAAGGGGCCGAGCCGGCTCTGGATCAAACCAGAACCACTTACCGCTAAGACCAAGGAAGCGGTCCGCTCTGGACTTACAGTACAGGACAGAAAGTATTGCCAAAATTGGGATGATTCGCTCATTTTTCACGTCAAAATTCCCTTGAGTGGGGATTTTGAGTGGGTTTTGGATTGGGATTGAGTGAAGCTTTGAACCAAAATGAGTGGGACATAATAGTGCATGGTAGTGTTATTGATTTTTAGCTTGAGTGTGGATGGTGGTTTGAGTGGTGATTTAGTGGGGCTTGAGTGGGATTTGTGTATTTTTCCATCAAGTGCACTCCAAAACCCACTATTGGGGCTTGGGCAAGTCTTTCTGTCAGGTACTTAGGCACTTTTTCACCCCACAGTGTACCTATTGGATTCTGGGTGATCTCTTGATAAAGAGCAAGGAACCGGGTCCAGGTTCCCGTCGTACCGTAATTCGCTCTCGTGAATCATCACGTCAGACACACCACCCCTCTTTATATACGTTCTGGTCCCGAGCCAGGCTCCGCCACTGCAGGCCGGCTTTTCTTACTCTGCGCATGTTACCTTTTTGTACACACCAATTAACGCCACCGAAAGTGTCCCCGAGAATCAAAATCCAGATTTCGCATACGGTACTTGTCCATTTTAGGTCTCTCCAGCGGAGAGCCGTTCTCGGTAAAATCACCTGCTAGTGGGAAAACGTCCCGTCTGCTACTGCAAAAATGTTGCGCATATACAATACCCTCTCTGACCAAAACCTGTCCAGGATTGGTCCTGGTTAGAGATTTCAAGGTGGGATGCACAGTACCCGTTGAAGTGTTTCGCATGCGTGGCCCTGCGGGTAAGAAGTCGCTGCCGTGGCCTTGCCGGGTAAAAGTCACTGCGTGGCCCTGCCACGTAAGAGAGGTAAGTACCCCTCATATATATACGGTCTGTCCCGAACCAGGCCCCAGCCGCTACAAGGCTGGATTTTGATCGCATCATAAATTAACCGCAGCCTACCGGCGTGGGACTGACAATCAGATACTGGCTGGCACAGGACTCTCTCATGCATAAGGTATGGTGCCCTCAGCGCCATTTCTAGAGAGGTTTTGCAGAAGCCGGCATGTGGCCGACACTTTGTCAGCAGGATATAGGTATCTCCTGCCAAGAAGGACTCTACTGCACAAGGCTCCGTAAAGGTACACTTTTCTCCCAATCGGCCACGGCAGCGACTTTGTACCAAGTAGGGCCACGGCAGCGAAACCACGTGGCAGGGCCCCGGCAGCGACTTTATACCAAGTAGGGCCACGGCAGGTAACCTTGCAAGTGGTGGGCCACGGCAGAGAAACAATTCACCAAGTAGGGCCACGGCATCGAAATTTTTCACCAAGCCGGGCCCACGGCAGCGAAACTTTAAAAAGAAAAAACCAAACCCAAAAAAGAATTTCTTCTAAAAATGGGTATAATTATAAAAATCAAAAATTTGGGGGGGGGAGGGGAAAAGATTGATGAATGTTTCACCCTGCATCGTTGCCTGTCTGCATGTCAGGGCATACGTTTTATGACAATCAAGTCCTTATGTAAAAGGCAATATGCGGCTAAAACAATTCCTCAATCTTTTCCCCTCACTTTTGTTTGGTTGACTATAACGCGCCGCGTTTTGCTTATATTAGCAAACGCGATGGCTAATGGAATGAAGCAAGCGTGGTGAAAGCCAACGCGTTGCTGTTTCACTTTTCTGATTGGTTAGCTAAGCAATACGTTGTTTGAAAGCAACGCCGTGTGACCAAACCTAGGACCCTTTTTAGCTTGCCATGCATAAGCGTGTCACTAAGATTACACATTTTCAATGTTTGGCTAATGAGTTTGATGGAAAGATCAGTGTAGTAAAAATGAAGATAATCCTGATTTCTAAATCAACTTTTCTTCCAAAACCGCTCATGTACATTTCAGAACCGATGAAACTAATAGACTCGCCCTACTGGTCAATGAAATTGAGAAAAAACAGGCAATCCCATGATACCAAAATCGTGGAAGGTCGGGAATCGTTTATAGAGGAGGTGAAATCAATGTTTACAAAACACAAGGTTAGCACCTGGTCACTGAAATGTTAGAGGTGCGAAGAATATACCCATAACAAGTGACCGCATTTTAAATAGACTTATAACGCCTGATTGAGCGCGAATTTTGAAAGCATAAGCCCTGCAGGTGCTAAGCATACTTGCGGGCATTGCTTTGTTCGTGCCGGCTTGACCGTCAATTGTTCAATCATCTAGTCTCATTTAAAACACAGTCAGTGGATAAAATACGATTAAAAAGTACTTACAAATGAAGAAGATTGTCATTTGTAGAGAGACCCACTGACTTCATTCTACAGGCTAGTGAGAAAGTAGTACAAAGTATCTTTTATTTTCTATTGATGTGATGTCATCAATTAAGGCAAACCGTTGTCACATCGGTTGGATTTGTCGGACGCCGAGTATAGAAAACAAATCGCATACTATGCGGTGGCGTTCTAGATTTGCAATAAACAAAAAGGGGGTTTAAGAGGGTTATAAGTCGTAAGAACATCAAATATATGGTTTGATGTACAATGAATATGAGGTGGACACTCAGTGAACATTCTTTTGTGCTTGGCCCTTTATAAAGGGTAAAACGCAAACAAGAAAAACGTGGGACAAGATACAACAATTTCACAAGATTACTAAGGATGATAACGAAATACAAGGTAAAAAACATAAGTTAAGCAAGTAAATTGATACAGGTTGACCAAAAAAAACAATAGAAAATGCTGGAAGTTATGGGGCAAATAATTAAAAACGAAAACTTGTTGTTAAAGGGAAAATAATAGCACAATTTTTGCAGAGCGCTCTCATTTTTTTTAAAAAATGAGATTTTGCCACCATGAATTTGGTTGAGGGAATGGAGAAAGTCGTAATTATAGTATGTTGTATATAGCACAAGAATCCACTTTGTAATTGGAATATTTAATATCGGCGGGGATCCCCGATAATAATTCAACGGCTGATGGAACGTCTTTCCAATATGAAATAGCCATTAAAGCAATTTTAGCACATTTTTTGAGAAGCGCCCCCATTAAAAAAAAAATTGAGATTTTTACACGGTGCAGTGGTAACGGATAGTAAAACTATACCTGTGAATGGTTTTAAGCTCGAAAATGTATGTGTGTCACAAACGAAAGAATTATCGGGGATCCCGATATTAATTCAACGGCTGCTGCAGGAACGGCCCTTACAAGGTGAAATAGCCGGAATAGGCGCCATGTTACGTAATCCTACGTCCATCCAATTAGTTGTTTTATTGTTCAGGC
>JAMKCH010044193.1:0-19334 GCA_023653785.1 Ophioderma brevispina | reverse complement strand
AATCTATTGAAAATACATATACATACTTGTTTCATTAATGTGCACATCAAAAGACATTGAAGCAATGTTTCCGAATTGATCTGCATATGTGTAGGTTACAGTTGTCACCCCGCCAGGGAAAAAGGAACCTGGTGAACTTGTATTGGAAACGAGTTTTGCAGGACCAGAGTTGTCAGTAGCCGTGGGTTCTCTCCAATAAACATGTGAACCATTCTTCAGTGGACTCACTCTGATTATTATATCGTCTACTTGGGTGATTTCAGGTTTAATTGTATCCACTAAAATAGTGAAAAAAGATGTGTCAGTTTTAGTCAATTATCTCAATATCCAGAGAAGAGTTTGGGAAGTGGAGTTTATCCTTTAGGAATATCACCGAGAATACAAACACTTTAAAATGTACTTTTTTGTAAGGTCTATAAGTGAACTAGATCAAAAGGTTTTAAAAGCATTTCAGATCACGAGTTTCTACATTTTAGAAAATTTCCTTCATGGAAACATTCACTAATATTCAAGTTAGCAAAATGTGTTGAGACAAATTAAAGTATTTGCCACTATAAGGAATAAAAATGCACTAGCCTAATGAGGATAATTTATGGACATACGTACTGCCCCCCCCCCCATTGTCATAAGAGATATTTGGTAATGTGCCTAGAGGGAAATCTGACGATCACCGCAAAAAGGGAGGTAGCGTTATCTTTCTTGTTAGATCAAGGGCAATTTCAACCTAAAACAAGGCATAGCTCGGCTCCATGATTTTTTCAAACGTGCATTTAAATGCCGTTAAGTGACGTTAGGTATATAAACACAACATAAAAAGTAAGTCCCCCTTCAGGAGGGGGCGAGGGGGACTTTTTGTGCTGTGTTTAGGTGGAAACATGGTGATAATCGATCTGAAAACTCTCTTAGGTCTGGTGCTCATAAAACACAAATTCTTTTCCATATTTTTGGATTTGCAAACAGAAGTTAAAAATATTGCTCATTGCATTGCCATAGTCAGTGTTCGGAATTTATTGATTGGAGTATCATTTATCAATTCCGGCCCAATTATGTGTTTTTTAATAAATCGAGGGTGCCTTCTTTTCAAACAACATAATATGCCCTTAAGCAGTATTTCCAAGAATATTGCTACCAGCAAACGATCCGGTTTATATATATCTACAACAACAATGCAGGGTATTTTTCAACATGTGCAACGCTAGGGTGTGTTCGATCGTGATTTATATAGATTTCTGTAATTTTTTGTTCACGCGACAAGATGTTAGAACCTGAAAACATGGAATATATCATAAAATGCATCCAAATTCTGTTATAATTCTGAGATAACTCTCGTAGAATGACAAAAAGTCTGTCATTTTGCTCATGATTTAAGCTGTCAAGGTAACAAGACACACTGAGGTAAACGATACTGGGAGTGTGTTCTTCGAATGATTAAAATCAACACCTTTTTAGTGAAATGGCCTATTCTATTATTGAAGGAGTTATAACACTAAATATAACTATTACCTCATTGTGATCTGCCAGCCCCTTGTTAACTTAAATAGGAGCCGTATAAATTTCTTCATTTCTTGAATCGTATTTTAATATCACAAGTAAACAATATAATTTCACTTACAGAGTGAGTTAAAAAGATTTACACCCGATTTCAAAAAATATGAAAACTATTAACAAGTTCAAAAATTGTTTTATATCCCTTAATTCCCTAAATGTCATTTTTTACCACTTTTCGAAAATCACGGAGCTGACCCCTGCCTTGTGTTTCCTGGGAACGTGCTCCTAGATCTAACAACACAAATACCGCTACCTCCCTTTTTTTGCGGTGATTGTAAGATTGCTAGTCTCTTCATCTGGGGGACGTAAGGGGATATACATGAAAACAAAATCACTAACCCATTGTCGTCAGTGAAAAAAAAAAATCGGAAGTTTACCTTTTGCCATATTGTGGATATATAGTAAATCAATGGAAAGCTGCCAAAAACCATAGTGATCACGGTTGTACAATTTTTCACGTTAACAGCAGCAAGGCCATACAGTAACGGTCATCTTAATGCTGAATAACCTTTCTTTTTCTATTAGTAACAATCACCTAATCCGTATCAATTGTTGTTGACAATACCGTATTTCTTAAAAATAGTCAATGGCAGTAATGGGAGGGAAAGGGGCACATCACCCCCCCCCTCCCCGTAGGTCTGATCGGGAAAATCAGCTTAACCGACCGGGAAACCAGGAAAGTGAGAAAAGTAAAAGCAGAAAGGGAGAAAAGAAAAGATAGGGGAAGGGAGAGGGAAGTATTTAGATACTACCCTCTCTCGACACCGACCTATGTTACGCCCCTGCATGGTAAATGCTACTTCATGATGTAATGTAACTGAAAGGTTTTGACTTAAATAGAAACAAAAAAAATTATATCACATGGGTATGGATTACATTTTTGAATTCAAAGTTCCTGCGAAACGAGTCCAAAGAGCCATGTGTGCTTGCCAATGTACATTTGGGACTAGTACGCATTTAAAGCAATATTAGCACATTTTTTTGTAATTTGTAATTAGAATAATTAATATCGGGATCCCGATAATAATTCAACGGCTGCTGGAAACGGCCTTCCAATGTGAAATAGCCGGAAATAGCGCTCATCCATTAGTTGTTTTATTGGTTCAGACAAGTCAAGTTAGAGGTTACTTTCTTGAGGTGGCACTATTTCCAGCTCCGCCGTTAAGTCCAATCTGGGATCCCAATTTCAATTACAAAATCTGCTTATTTGATGATAAATACGCAATTTTTTTTTTTTTTTTTTTAGCATTCTCGTTTGCAGGTATAGTTTCGTAGACAATTACCAACATAAGTCTGCAAAAATATCAAATTTTGAAAATTGGGGGCGCTCTTCAAAAATGTGCTAATATTGCTTTAAGGGTGGCTTCAAAACTCAACTGTCAGTTGATCGGTGGATTATGGCGGTTGAACCGTTTTTCCGGGTGTTTTCCATTGCTTAGAGCAATAGCTTACATTGTATGTTGTTATCGTCAGTAGATGGTGCTTAAGTCTTTGGGTTGTAGCTGGAAAGAAACTGAACTGAGCCGGTAACCAACCGTTTTTTGTCTCTCAGCGTACTTACCTTCGACCTTCACAGTAAATGACATCACTGCGATATTCCCTGATGAATCTCTAGCACGATAAGTAACTGTTGTAGTTCCATTTCGAAACAAAACACCTGGCTTATGGTTTGACCACATAGTGTACAAATCAGAGTTATCACTGATGTTTGGTTCTGTCCATTGCACGTACGCAAATTCTTGCGTGGAACTGATATACGAAGTGAAGTCTTCAATATCACTTATTTGTGGTGGTTGTGTGTCTTAAAAAAGAAAAACAGAATGGATTGCATTGTAATACAACTCATGCAGTAAGGATTGCAAGTCTGTTTGAAATGCATTTTAAAAAGGCGTCAAGGTTCTTACTCTGCGTTCGAATTTTTCATTACAGGCAATCTCAGTCATTTTGAGCGGAGGACACTCTAATATTTAAAACTTAGTTCTTTGAAATAGAAATTCCAAAGAACTCACGTTATCTTACTCAATACGGAAAGCAGTGGAAGCCGGTTGCCATACAGCTCGCTGACCGTACGTGGCGCTGTTGTTCATAAGATTGTAGACTGATAGAAAATGTTGTAGAAAAATGGCATGGGTGAAATATTTGATCAAAGCCACACAGGGGACTAAAATAATCATTGATTGTACACGATTTAAATAACGTTTGTCCTCATTATAGACAGTAATAAGTAATCTGGTAAGTAAGAATTTTAAAAGTTGAATTCTTTGAGCACCAACGGCGACTAGAGTCGCTGTTAAAATTAATTTGTCAATTTCTGTTTCGAAAAGTTAAAACTTGTCATCTTCCGGGCAGATTCAAAATCAGCATGAACAATGCATTTAAATGAGTCGAAGCAAGCCTAGTCTTTGTCGGTGTTTTTAGATAGTTCCTCAAAATCACCTGCAAACATTTGGAAGGCCATCTCTAAAGCCACTGACTTTTGTATTATAACGTATATAAAACTGGCCAGGGTCGAAAGGGTTAAGGACATTTAAACTGCGTTAATAAACCAAGACTTCAACTAGACTACGTGATAACAAGCACGTCACCACGTCATATCGCATAAGTTAGTGCCGCATCGAAAATGCCTCGTGATGGCGCTATCTATCAACAACGTCTCTATGTGCATTTGTACAAAGTTTCACCAGTCTATTTACACCTACAGATTGCCCACCATCTCAATAACAGTCTACCTGCTTAGGCGTCTGTAACTTGAACAAAGTACAGTTATAAGGCAAGAAAACATTTCGACGCCATTTTTAACTGCATTTATTATTTTTTTTTCATTTGATGAGCTGAGAAAATTGGATTATTTTATGACCAAAACTGCCTCAGAGATTTTGGTTTATTTTTTTTTTATTTATGTCAAGGCTATTCTAGGAATTAACAGCAGTTATCTAATTAGTAACGCTGAGGATTGGCGCCAAGATAGCGATTAACCTCCCTTTTGAAACTCTGCAAGTCCTGGTTTGGTGCTACATGAGCAGGAAGGGCATTCCATAAGCCTACAGAGAATGGGAGAAATGATCTTCTGTGGGAGGCCAAGTTGGACCTTGGGACTTTCACAGCAAGGTCATGAGACCTGACTGAGCGCCTAAGGCGAGGATCAACTGAAAGCAGCTCTGGTAGCAGCTGGCAGAGGCGATCTGGTGCATGTCCATATAACATGCGGTGGAAAAGAGTGACAATTCCAACTGCCCTGCGATGACCAAGTGGTTGGATGTGATGAGTGGTGAGCTCACTCTCGGGGATACCAATTATGGAAATGGCACGTCTCTGGATTGCATCCAGTTTGGATAGTGAAGTGGGTGTTGCTCCACACCATGCTGAACTTTGCATATTTATATTTTAGTTTTGGGGCTACCTGCTGGAAACACTTGTTTTGCCTAACAACAGGTAGGGACAACCTCTTTTTCAAAGGCATAGCGTATGAAATGGTAATCTATATGCAATCCCGGTTCTTTGATAAATAGATGTGGTCAAATATTTTTTTTAAATCTTAAATCACTTTTTATCCCTCGGCGGCTCTACCTACAAGGGAGATTTTGACATAACAGATTCTGTCGTCGGCGTCGTCGGATTCGTCGTCTGTATTCACAAATAATTCCTGTACTACCCAGATTCTTGGTATAATTTAATTGACTCTTGGATCAAATGACATCTGGTGGAGACACAGATCTGTAGGTCACAGGTCAAAGGTCATATCTGTGAAACTATATTTTCATGTTTAAGCCCCTTGAATGCTATGTAAAATGTCTATTGACCTTCATGTTTATGTCCTGCTTACTCTTGTACACATATACCAATTAACTTCATTATTTTGTTTTCAGAATCTTCCATTCTATATCTTTAAAACAGTAAAACGGTGAATTGGCTCATGTCACAGCTAGCAAAAATTGTGTTGTCTAATTATTTTGATTAACAGTCTGTGCCTGTAAGAGTGCATCATGAGGTGGTTCATGGGTTCTCAGATCAACTTTTAAAAATATGGCAGAATATTATCATACCAATATAACATAGCCAAAGTTTTAGAACGCTGGCAATTCAGGTTCAGTCATAAAAAAAATATTGAAATTTACGGTTCGTTCGGTCGTGTGTGTAAGTCCAAAATCACATGTGGAAGATCCGTCTTTAGCCAGCTGATAGTTTCCTGGTCCAGGTTGATCAGGCCTGGAATTCCTCTTGGGGACTTGTAGACATCACAATCATCACTGATGTAGCTAATAGTTTGTGGCTCTCCACAATCACAGTTGGTGAAAGTTCCACACCGACCTTTGAACGACCAACGCCAGTTCTGAGTCTGTTGAAGTTAACCCATGCTTTCCTATAAACGTCACAACCTTTGGGCTTACTAGATGGGCTGTCTACAATCTGCATTTTTTTTGTAGAGGACGACCATTGCTCAGACAACTGGCGTTATCTCAGGGATGTTATTTTTTATCATGTTCTACCATATTTTTTATAAGGTTATCTGATGACCCATGAATCACAACCGCCCATGGTACATTTTTACAGGCACAGACTGTTAATTAACATTGTCGATGGAGGCTAATGATTGTTCTTAGTCTAAGGATCTTTCATTTCTTGGAGTTTTGGTTTTGCTGTCTACTGTTTTTTATTGGTACTTCCTGGTTCATGGTGGTCGTATCAGGGTCTGGTGTCTGGTGTCTTGTGTCTGTTTCAGGATGAAGGGTGAAAGGTGGTCAGGTGTTGGGTGTGAAGAATCCGATGTTAAGTGTCAGGGATAGATATGGGTGTTAGATGTTGGATGTCAGGGTCGGATTCTGGGTGTGGGTGGTCCGGGATGTTAAGTGTTCGTAGTTTGTTGTAGGATGTGTCAGGTGGTCCGTTTTGGGGTGTATTTGTCTGTAGCACTTTTCTGGTGTCTCATGTCAGGTGTCCAGTTGTTTGGTTCCTAGTTTTTGGTTGTGTATATTTACAATGATATGTGTATAGTAAAACAAGGACACAGTGATTCTGAAAACACAATAATGATCAAATGGATTGATTTTTTTCTTCACAATACTCCCAAATAATGCGCGGCTTTTAAAAATGGTGCTGCTGTTAATTACTGCCTGGTGTCCAGGTGGAGAATGAGGTGGTGTAAATAGTGGTTGGAAATCAGATACTCAAATCCATCCAACTTATATCGTACTTGGTCAAAAGAATCAATGGCCCAAGATTCACCAGGTGTGTACAACGGTTATGGATAGAACGTGTAACTCGAGCGACTATAAAAGGGAACTTCGCCTAAGGCATTATGACTACCAAACCTGCTTAATCCGGCTCACAATATTTAAGAAGTGTAAAACAGATTGACCTCTAATGACCCACGTGACCCTCTGAACCCATTTGTAATATCTTATCAAATTCCTTGGCGAGATGTGGCTACAATCACAGTTCCTCAAAGACTCACCAAGACTACACAGGGCTACCTTGGACTTTTTCATCAATCCCTTTTAAATCAAAATCTCTACAACACTATTTCGGTCTGTCAACTTAAAAGGACTACAATCATCAACTTGCTCAAAAAACTGTTGCCACAAGGTTTCTTGGGATTACAAGAGATTGACCTCTAATGACTCTCATGACCTTTGCCTCATTAGTTATATGTCCTTGCAGTGGATCTCGAAAGTTTAACTACAGCATTTTTGTACTAGTTAGAATGATTTCTTGAGTAGTTATTATATGTTGTATATATACCAAAAGTTTTTACCTTTAAAAATATTTGCAGTGAAGGTACAAGAAGTCCCATTACTCTCATGGTATTTACTGCCTGAGACATTTAAACTACTGTTTCGCCAATGTCCAGTACAGATCCTGATGTGGTGTGCCTCTTATCATTCTCAATGTTGTTTATCACAGCAGAAAAGTAAACCCAATAGTAGGAAAACGTACTTGTGCTCTTTCCAGCATCGGTGGATACTATTTTGGCTTGGCACCATAATTTTGGCAATGTAACACCTAAATAACATTGGATTTTTTTTAGAACATAACATGTTATTAAAACATCGTGGTTGTAATAAGAACATGCATTTGCGATAATTGCAGAATAAGGCCATACACTGATCAAATCAAATCCTGCACTTTCATCATGGTTAGCAGAGGTAATAGAATTAAGAAAATAAAGGGTGATGCAGTATCCCTTTATGGGCGAGTAATGTGTCCGAGTCGGGAAAAAAATACATACTGACGAGGCGGCAGTCGAGTACATTATTTATTTTTTTTTTTTCCGGCCGAGGAGACATTATTAGCCCAAAATATACTGCAAATCCTTTTTTCTATTCCTATTACCGGAAAACTCATGATATATGAGAAATGCATTCGCGACCCATTATTGCAGAATTGGGCAGTAAACTGACCAATCAGAATGCTGCATTTTCATAATGGGCAGCAGAAGGTATAGAATACTTGTTAATCCACGGTTTCTTCGCATCAACTACAGCGGTAAAAGTTTTTATTATGTATCAAAATTATTTGGCCATATTGTCACCCTGCTAACTCTAGCCAGCATAATACTAAGAACACAATGGTTACATGTGTGTTAATTATATCACACCGATACAAGTGGCGAATCGCAGGATGTGAAAAATGGTCAAAATTACCGGGGGCTTGAAAGGCTGTAACGTCCAAAATAGCTAAAATTTGGCTGATTTGCAAGAAATTGCAGAATTACCGGGAGCGCTCGCCCCCTCACGCCCCTCCCTGGATCCGCGCCTGCATATGAAAAAAACTTTTATGTTGCGTACCTGCAACATTAAAAGGGAATACGCGGAATCCTATGTTTCTACTTTGATCCACAGCTGTGCAGGTCACTCTAGCCTGTTCCAATCTTGTATGACGGCCAAAAAGGTGATTTGCAGGGACGCTCACTACCTTGTCATTAGCGGGTTGGAATTCATGATATTCAATTTCAACACATTCAGAGGGTAACACGCCTGGTATAGGCCGTATCAACATCATGAATGGAACTGTCTCAGGACAGTTATGAATAACAGGTACTTCTATGTCTGTACCAAAGGAAAAACAAATGATTTCTCCCAAAGTTTAATATACAAGTATAGTATAGATTAACAGCAATACGGAGGTAAAACACAAACCATTTTGGTTTGCTTTGATGGTGGGTCGGGCCATGTGTGGTGACCATGACCCACATACGATTTCGCCTCGTCCATTATTATTCATACAAAAAACAATAGAAACAAGCCTTACAGTGGAGTTAATTCTTCAGCGGTAAACGGTGTTTGGAATTAGAAAATATGCCTTGACAACATATAAAAAATTCCTAATTTTAGTCAAGATTAGCTTAAATTACTGTTTAAACCAATGTTGAAGTCTAAATTGCGATTTCGTGGCAAGCCTCCCCTCCGCCCAAACACCATTGAAATTTGAAAGACACAACATCAGAGTGCTTATTTCTAGAAAAGTGACATATGGGGGGGGGGGGGGGGGGGGAGGGAAGACATAAAAACCTAGCAGCAACAGAACGAATCAATTTCTGGCCGTAACCGAGTGTAGTATTACTCAAAGACTTAAGGACATGGTTCAGAAGGGTCGCTCATCATCAATTCGTCTAATTCCATTTCGCCTAATAACCACTTGGTCCAAAACCGTTTCGTCTAAAATTCATATGGTCTTGCCAATTAGGCTAATAACCACTTAGTCTATGGTCACTGAGCTAAATAGCCAGATGGTCTAATTGCAATTTTGTCTAAAACCATTTCGGCTAATTTTATCCAGAGGTCTAATGTCTATTTGTTCTAATATCATTTGGTCTACCACCCATTAGTCTAATAACAGTTGGTATAATTAAACCATTTAGTCTAAAACCAGTTTGTCTAAACCCATTTCGTCTAATGATCAGTGGTTCTAATAACCATTTAGACTAAACCTATTTTGTCTAAACCCATTTTGTCTAATACAATATGTCTAATAACCATTTAGTTAACCCAGTTTGTCTATAAAAACCATTCGTATAATGATCAGTTGGTCTAATTACCATTTAGTCTAAACCCATTTAGTCTAAACCCATTCGTCTAATGACCAGTTGGTCTAATAACCTTTATATAAACCTTTGCCTAAACCCATTTCGTCTAATGATCAGGTGATCTAATAACCATTTAGTTTAAACGCAAAAAAGAAGGAATATATGCCCGTCAATGAGGAAGATAATCATCAACCTATCCGCACTACAGACGGTAACCAACTCAAAGAGGTCAGGGAATTCAGTACAATAGGGTCCTATGTGCACACAGCAAGACTTCCTGTTCACGCCAAAGGAAAAGCTTGAAATGAATGGCATCTGGGATCTCCAATGGAGCAGCTGAAGTTGTAGATGGTATCCTGTTATATGGAGACCTGGACCATGGCACCCTACTACCAGGCTTTTATGCGAGTACAAAACACACCCGGCCTGAGCAGATGTCCCAAAGCAATGTCCATCTCCAAAGGATTTAGTTTTTAAGTCCGAAGATGGGTCCGAAGAGGGTTGGGCTATTAGTCCTTATAGAAATTGATGCCATGACAGAGCAGAGGTGGGAATATCGTTCCTAGGTACTTAGGAATTAGTATCCAATCATAGGTGAACTATAAGTCTTGAGGAACTGATCTCAGGAACAGTTTATGAATAACAGGTACTTTCTATTCTACAAGAAAACAAATTGATTTTTCTCTCCCAATGTTTTAATATACAAAGTCATATGATAGATTACAGCAATACGAGTGAAACCACAAAAACCATTTTGGGTTGCTTTGATGTGGTCGGGCATGTGTGGTGCCATGACCCACCCAAAATAGACGATGGTTCGCCCTCGGTCCATTTTATTCATACAAAACAATGAAGAAACCACCCTTACAGTGGAGTTAATTCTTCAAGCTGTACGGTTTTGGAATTAGAAAATATTCTTGACAACCTATAAAAATTCTCTAATTTTTCGTCACGATTTAGCTTAATTACGTGTTAAACCAATGTTGAAGTCTAAAATTGCGATTTTCTTGGCAAGCCCTTTCCTGCCGCCAACACCCATTGAACTTTGAAGCAAAACATCAGAGTTCTTATTTCTAGAAAAGTTGATCATATCGCGGGTGGGGGGGGGGGAGGGGGGAGGATAGTACATAACAAACTAGCAGCAACAGAAACGACATCAAATTCTGGCGTCACCGAGTGCTAGTCTTACTCAAAGACTTAAGACATGTGTTCCAGACGGTCTAAATCATCACTTCGTTAATTCCATTCGTTCTACTAACCACTTGGTTCTAAAACCGTTTCGCGGTCTAATAACCAGATGGTTTAATTGCCACTTAGGCTATAACCACTTAGTCTATTGTCCTGGGTGATCTAATAACCAGTTGTCTAATTGCCATTTTGTCTAAAACCATTTCGGCTTATATATCCATAGTCTAATTTTCCTCTTAGTCTAATATCATTTGGTCTACACCCATTTATTCTAATACCCATCTGGTATAATAAAAGACCATTAGTCTAAACCCATTGTGTCTAAACCCATTTCGTCTAAAGGAGCAGTTGGTCCTAATTACGCAAAATTAGTCTCAACCCATTTTGTCTAAACCCATCTCGTCTAATGACCGAGGTTTGAGTCTAATAACCATTTAGTCCTATAAACCCCTTTGTCGCAACCCATTATCGTCGTCTAAGTCAGTTGGTCTAATTCCCATTTAGGTCTACACCCTTTAGTCTAAACCCATTTCGTCTAAGGACCAGTTGGTCTAATAACCATTTAGTCTAAACCTATTTTGCTTGCTAACCCATTTCGTCTAATGATGAGTTTGTCTATAACCATAGTTAGAAGTCTAAACGCAAAAAGAATGAATATATGGCCGTCAATGAGGAAGATAATCATCACCTACTGCCCTACGACGGTACCCCCCAACTCAAAGAGGTCAGGACTTCATGTACAATAGGTCCTATGCTGCCCCACAGCAAGACTTTTTCTGTCACTCAAAGGACAAGCTTGAAAATGAATGGCAATCTGGTATCTCCAATTCAGCCAAACTGAAGTTTTAGATAGGTATCCTGTATATATGGAAGCTGGACCATTGCAACCCTACCCTCACCAGGGCTTTTTATAATCGAGTACAAAACACAAAGCACACCCAGGCCGACAGATGTCCAAAGCATGGTCCATCTCCAAAGGATTTAGTTTCTAATTCCGAAGAGGGTCCCGACGATGGGTTGGCTATTAGTTCTTATAGAAATTGATGCCATGACAGAGCAGAGGTGGAATAAGCGTTTCCTAGGTACTTAAGAATTAGTATCCAATTCATATGTAAACTATAAGTCCTTGAGGAACTATGTTCCAGGTTCAAGGTAGAATATCGATCCTTAGGATTATGTCCAGTCATACGAGGACAGGACTATTAGTCTGTAGAATTATGTCATGTGGTAGGTAACCTACGGTTTCTCTTTACGAATTTGTGTTCAAGTCCGAGGAAGGTTAAGAATTCTAACAAGATTTCCCCTCATTATTATAGTCAGGATGCCAGTCCTGATTGGAGATCCAGGAAAGAAGAAGAAAGGAAGGAAGAGAAGGAAGGAAGGAGGAATGAAAGAAAGAAATAAAGAAGATCAGCTAACAAAGGAAAATAGGAGTGAGTTCTCCCAAACCTTAATAATTAGTATAAATAACTGTTAAACTGACTCGCATAACAAAAGAAACTTAAAGGTGCAGTGAGAGATAAGGGGTCAGCATATGTTTTTACATTGAAATAATAAACAATCAAAATCAACTTTTTCTTTTAGACATTTCTGTAGCCAAAACGCAGGTTATAAATCTATGCAGGTGTCTATTATATATGAATATTACTATTTTGGACACAATATTTGGGTGTCTCAAAATCCCTCGTTGGCACACCTTTAAATACAAAAGTGCCACACAATTTTTAATTTCATCGTTTCAAATATTTTTAATTTGTAATTTTTCTTTTTTTAAAAATCAACTTAAGAAAAAAAGTGACTAGAATTTTCCCCTGGGGGCCCGATGTGGAACCCTTAATAATGATAATCTTAAAAAATGGTTCATAAGGATTTTGAGAACCCCCCAAAAAAGGTTCTACGACATAAAAGGTGCTATACCGCATTAATAACTCGTCTTGTTCGTTGAAGAACGTAATCCTGTCTTACCGAGCCTTTTTTTGTTTAAACATGGTTTTACTCAAGGGGTGGGGTACCGGGCTGTAGTTACCAACCACCGCCCTTGGATTTCTATGCTTATATTTTTGATACCAGTGGATAGTTATGTCCTTTTTCTCCCGGTTGATACAAATAAGTTACAACATACCAGTATGGTGTCACAATGACTCCTAAAGTCCCCACGAATCGGCAAAATGAGTATTTTCTAGAGAAAATAGTCGAGTCCAATTTTGCGCATGTGTTTTGAAAATAAAGGTTAAAAGTAAAAATGCCCATGTGTTGGAAAGTGTTAGGGGTGTAAATACTCTGACAGAAATGAGTCCACAATGGAAAAATTTGGAGATGTACTTATGATATAGGCCTATTTCTTAAATAACATAAACAAGGTTACTATTCCTAGGGCCAGGTCCGAAGACGACTATCCTATAAACCACAATCCCCAGACTATTTCTCTAGGGAATATATCTCATTTGACAACCGGTATATATTGGTAAATATTATATAGAGCTCGGAGAAATCTGGCGAGCACAGAAGCTAACAATACGGACGAAAAGACACGGTCTCGAACGGGAAGGCCTCTCGCTTTCCTAGGCGTGAGAATACCACTGGGCACAGAGGACGGTGTTAATGTGGAATCAGTGAACGAGCACTATGTATTTCTGTCTTTATTCAGAGTTTCAAAGCGGTCGTACTTATAGTTTTTGTATATAGATGGGGAGGGAGGAGCCTTATAAGCATGATTGCTAAGCAGAATCTATGAGCCGAAGCGAAACTAATAGATTCAATGCACGCGAGGTGCATTTTGGGCGGTCTCTCACCCCAAAGACCCCTCTTTTTTTTTAGTCAGGCTGTCAACGAATGCGTGGGTTTTGAAGCGCCAGCCTTACACCCCATATCCATTTCCATATGTGATCCCCCCCTCGATCTCTCAGTGCTACAATTTGTCAATTATACACTGTGATTTTGGTTGGAGGATGAACATGAGCTGGCACAAAAATGTTATAAACACGATATACCCTAATTTAAGTTCACACAATAGTGCTTAAAGTAAATATGTCAAGATTTTTGTCAAGCTCATTTACTTAACTTACCATACATATATTACATTACATCACGAATTCCGAAAAATAATACAATTTGATGTAAAATAACAATAGAGGCATTTAATTTTTGCTTTTTTGACATCCGAAAAACGGCGGATTTTCGCGCACGGCTTCATTGACAAAGCGCCCATCTTTGCTCGTCCGCTCGTGGACTTTTCCCAAATGATGACCAAAACATCGTGTTGATTCGATTGTTATGCTGACCTGTATATTGATGGATTAAGTGAAGTAATAATAAAATTAGAAAATAAGTTACAAGAATGACATATTTGTTTCATTTCAGTTGTGGTTTTAATTTTATTATTGAATAAAAACACATCGAGCGAATCGCAGTTATTGAAGTGGCAAAACTGCGATATGATTGTCAAACGACGTAAATTATGGATGGTCATCACTTTTACGTCACCCATGTTGCCGCCGATGTGGATTTGTCGGAATCGATTTCGAGTAATCTATTGGGGAAAATAAGAGGGCAAAATACTTACTCAACAAATGTGGCCATTTTCAACTTATTTTGATTATACGTAAGCTAACGTTACCTTTAAAAGCTTTTTTTTCTCATCCATCCAAATTTTCAAATATTCGGATCATGACCTATTTCCTTTAAACATTTTGAAATTAACTTCTAGATTTTAATGCAGGGTTAATGAACTATAGGGCAAACAACCGAAATGCAAGCACATTTTTAGTGCATTTTGACCCATTTATTGTTTCGGGTTTTCGGCCGCTAAAACGTTCCTCCTGTCCTTTTTTGAGTGTTTTTTTTAAAAGATTTTCCAATTGAGTAAAATCCTAAAAGTATAAGAATATAATATAATGCGCTAATACTACAATTGTAAAGCAATTCGCGCTCTTCTGAGACAAACTTGTGTTATTATTGTTGTTTTGTTTTTTTCTTGTCCTATCCTGTTGCACTTCTGTTATGAATTATAACTAAGTACCTCCCCTGAATATTTTGGGAGCAGAACGAGATGTACTACGGGTGTCCGTAAAAGGTCTATTTTTTTCCGAGATTCGTCCCACCCAAACAATTTTTTTCAGGCCATGATCACCTGAAAGGATAGAGGGCTTTCAGATTTAATATTTGTAATAATTTGGTATTTCTTTTATCATTTTTAAGGGGGGGGGGGGGGGCAATATCTTAGCCAAAGCTGTTTTTTCAAGACAAAGTTCTTTCAATATAGTTCTAAACCAGTTTGGCCTCGCATATGCCCGTCATCATCTCGAATTGCTGTGTTATATGCCTTTTATTTCGATATGAAAAAAAAATACGACGAAAAAGAAAAGGATGAGCATCACACACCCACAAAATACCTTTTAACATACCAACATGGCACAATGTTCTGCATAATTTTGACAGCATAAAATTATGAAATGTCAACTTAACATATCACAAATTATTCTTGAAATGTGTGAATGGGCCATGTTTAAGAAATCTGGTAACGTATAAAAGTCCGAAAATTCGGAAATAATCATGTGCACAAATTGTCAATTTGTGTTTGTTATTTTATAATTGTAATCATGGTGTCCCTCTGTTTTATCCATGCTTAGACAAAGGGGGTTGGGGAGTAGACGGAATGGGCATTAGACGAAATGGGCATTATACGAATGGTTTTATACAATCTGGTCATTAGACCAAGTGGGCAGTAGACGAAATGACATTCGAACGAAATGGTTTTAGACCAATCGGGGATTAGACCAAACATGCGGCAAGTAAGACGAAATGGCCTTAGTCGAAAAGGGTTTTTTAGACAATTGGTAATTAGACAATGTGGTCGGTTAGACGAAATGCATTAGACGAAAGGTTTAGACAATCTTGGTAATTTAGGACCAAGTGCGTCTGTAGCACCGAAATGGCATTAGACGAAGTGGTTATAGACAATTGATGATTAGACCAAATGGGTGTAGACGAAATGGCATTAGACAAATGGTTGTAGACAACGTAGTGATCATACCAACTGGGCATTATACGAAATGGGGTATTAGTCCGATGTGGTGATTAACAAAATGGTAATTAAGTCTAATGGTTACTAAGACAAACTGAAATTAGAGAATACACTGGGCTAGAACTAGGTGATTTTAGACATGGGAATTAAGCTATCTGGATTTAGACGAAATGATATTAGACGAAGTGGGCAATTCCCCTTTCAAATTGGCTGAGGTTTTAGTGCCAAAGTGCGAAAAAAATCATATCAGAGCAAAAATAACCCTATTTAATTTTTAAGATGTCCTTTACTAGAGTAAAATTGTTCATAGATTATGAATTTTTAATCAAAAACCCTGTATCATACACCATTTTGCTCAAAATATGGCTTTGTGTCCGATTTTGTCCGCACACAAATCGCAACTTTTTCGGGGGACAAAATTTTCACCAACCAAATTTGAATACTTGCAGAGTCACAATAATACATATATATGACTCTTATAATGTTAATATATCAGTTAAAGGTACGACTTATGGATTCAAGTGTTTGTTTTAATCAATTTCTTTCATATTTTTCACAACCAGCAACCATCAATTTTACTGTCCCGTGACAACCGACATCCAAAATGTTTAGCGCTTTCGAACAAAAATTTTGGCTTTGGCACAGTCACATCTCTGGAAAGGAAGGGTCACAGTGATGATTTACCTGTCAGTTATGCAGATTTTCATGAGCTTCAAATTGATACCTAACTTGTTTCATTTCCGGTATAGGAATAATTCCCAAAAATACAAAAAGTTTCCCTAACCCTTGATTTTCCCAGTGCGCGAAAAAAATACCGATGTTAATCAAATTGGAAGCACGAGAAAACTAAAGAGCTATTGGCTTGAAAATTTTAATCGATTATGCCCAAAGCAGCGTCCGCCCTACCCTAAATAGTCTGTGTGTTTGTGGTTATTAACTTTTTTTCACCCTGTCGATCCTTCGACGAAATTTTTTTTTTCAATTTGCGGGATCAAATTGTACCTAAAATTTAGCGTTTCGAGAACCCGGAAAAAAAATGCGAAAAGGGGGCACATTGTTGATTGAAAAGTGTAATCGGATTAGGCCCACTAAAACATATTCCCACAAGAACTATAGTATTACATTTTTGTCAAACTGCAAAATATTTGAGTAATTTTTTTTTTCAAAGCAAGATGGCAATTTTCAGCCAAAATACCATAGGTGTGGTCTATGGGACTCGGCATTGTGCAATAACCCCAAAATGCGATATCTCGGAACGCATCCAACATTTGCATTTTTGGACTTCAGATTTGGAGTTTCTACACAAAAATTTTAACCTAGAAAACATGTTTGGTTTCATTGTTATAGCACCTTCAATTTTCCACTTTTGGCACTAAAACTAAGTCGCATCTGAAAAACGGTTTACCAGGGGGGGGGGGGTGGTAGGACACGATATTGCTCGATTTGGGCGGCTTGGGGAGGATTTTCCAAACGGTACACTTGTGGAACTGATACCGTGCCATTTATATGCTTTCTCGTCCCAGTGACATTTATTTTATTTTTTTTTATTTATTTACCATATTTTAAAAGGGTAGCTACACAACAATGCTTGATTTACAGTAGGCCTGGATCTACAAAAACATAATTAACTTTAAAAAGCACACGTATTGATACCACACACACGATATACAGTGCTACACAATTTTAAAATGGTTCAAATTGAACATTAAACACATATTAAATATAGCAGATGACAATAGAAGTGATTAGGGAGAATAGAGCGATTAGAAAATGTATAGTCTTAAAACACTTGAGATGTTTACGCACTCTCATTGGTCCCTTGCCGTGTGATATTGGACGACACCACACGGCACGGCGCGCACGCGCCAACGCGCCACGCACACGCACAGCTCGGCAACCAGGGGCCGGTAGTCCCCCGCGCGCGTAGAATGCTTTTTGAAGCCCAGTTGAAAAACAAAAATGGTGACAGCGTGCGTATTTTCATGCGCCCTAAAAAGTACGGCGCTCAGAAATTGTATCGCCGGCGGCCTGAGCAAATACACGTGTTTTTGTTTCTTTATCGTTGTCTGTCTGGTTTTAATATGGCTACAAAACAAACGAGTTGAAGATATCTTTTCTGGGCATCTTTCTTCAAGTTCCGCGTTAATTTCGGCTCAGTGCTATATCTATGGCGGATTTACATATTTACACACCTCTTTATTATAGTGGTATGCACTTCAAAAAAATAGGTCTGTATCGACAAAGATAAGACCCAACAAGAAATAACAACTGAAGTAAGATGGAGTGACAATTTGAAAATCCAAACCAAAAACATTGTGAAAATAGTTAACTTGAATCGGGTTATAGAAAATTAAATCAATAAACAAATGCCAAAAAAGCAGTAAAAAAAAAAGAAGAAAAGATTCAATCTTTTCTGTACTGATTTTTTTTATAATTACTTAATTTATAAAACAAAAACAAAGAGAGCATGGAAATAGAAAGAAATGAAGGGGATTGAAAAAAAAAACCAGAAAATGGGTTTAAAAAGAAGCAAAGGACAAAAAACGAAAAATCAAAATAAGAAACTAAAACGAGAAAAAAACAAAACCCGCAATAAAATTTTTTAAAGAAGCAAACAAGATAGAAGGGAAAAAAAAATCAGTTACAATTGAAAAAACAATCCTAGGCAAGTTATGATTATTTTGGTCAAGTCTAGATGAAAATATTTTCATGAGACTATTGCTACTATTCATTGATTGTTTTGTCATGTGCTCAAATTCCTTCGTGAACGTCCTATTTTCAAACTCTGGTTCTGATCTTATCATTTTTTTTTCATATAATTATGAAGAGTAAATTTCGGAAACAAAACCCAAATTTGGGCCTCGTCTTGCCTTTCTCAAAGTTATATAAATATGTTATTGATCTGCTGGTCCTACTCAGTGTGTCTGCAAGTTTTCTGTTGTTTGTCTAAATTTGATAGTTTGATTGTTGAATTTATTAAAACACATAAAATACAGACGGGAAAAGGAAGAAAGAGGAGGAAAAAAGAGAAAAGGAATGGAAAATGAGAAATAGAAAAAAGAATGAAAGAAAAGAACGAAAAGAAAGATAAAAAGAGAAAGAAAATTAAAGAAAGGAAAGAAAGATGATTAAAAAAGAAAAATTAAAAAAGAACGAAAAGAAGAAAAAGAAAAAAGATAATAAAAAGAAAGAAAAAATGAAAAAGAAACTTAAAACACGAAAAAGAGAACTTGAAAAGAAAGAACTAAAAACAAAAAGAAAGAAAACTTGAAAGAAAGAAAGAAAGAAGAAAAGAACTAAACAATTGAAAGAAAATGAAAGAAAGAACTAAAAACAAAAAGAAAAACTTCAAAAAAAGAATGAACTATAAAAACAAGAAAACTTGAAGAAAGAACTAAAAACAGAGAAAGAAAGAATGAAAATGAAAGAAAGAAAACTTGAAAGAAAGAACTAAAAAAGAAAGAAAACTGAAAGCAAAAGAAAGAACTTAAAACAGAAGAAAACTTGAAGAAAGACTAAAAACAAAATAGAAAACTTGAAAAGAAAGAAAGA
>JAMKCH010044192.1:0-12117 GCA_023653785.1 Ophioderma brevispina | reverse complement strand
GAGCATAAAATACTGCACAAAATGAAATTGATCACAGAAAACTTACATGGATTAACCAGAGGACCAGGGTTGAAGGGATGGTCTATAGATCCATGCTCATATTTTCTTTTTCAATCAGCTCTGCGGGATAACGGGCATTTATATATCGACCTCAGTTTCCACCTTAAGTTTACCGTTACCACATTGGAAGCTATCCCAACTTATTAAATTTATACAATGAAGGTTTACGATGTCCAAATAACAAAAATCCTCCGAACTGACCTAATTATACTAGGCCAGTGTGAAAGCAGATATGGTCCGGCGGGAGCCACAGCCCGGGCTCCATAGACGATAACGGAAAAAAAAGCGTGAAACTAATGTTTATCGACAAAAACAATACAAACAAATGAACGAATCAAAATAACAATAACGACAACAAGAACAAAAACGGGGAGGTATCAATTTAAATTTATTACTAAACTTAGACGAAGCGTTTTAAAATATTTGATTTTCCTCGCTGAAGCGGTATTGTATCCCTCACACCATTTACGCTCTCATAGCATCTGTACTGCTGGCACACAGCGCCACCTATTCCGTTTCCGCATCGCTAATTGGCCGGCTATTCTTAGACATGCACTACGTCTTTTGACTCCCTAGCAGCTAAGCGCTGTGTTAAAGGCTCTTAGCTTGAACAAGGACTGAAAAAACGGTTTCGCGGTGCCTTGGATATCGCGAAATCAACGAATTAGGTGGTCGATCTGGTGTTAGAAATGGGTTCCTGACAAAAAAGACCAATTAGCTCACTATTTTTTGTAAGCCTGGGGTGTGGCATGACTTGATAACAGCAATCGAGAATTGAGCCAGCTGAAAAGGTAAGAAAATTGCTTGTATGGATCGTATTTTTCACATTTTTTCGTCTTTTTCCAAAAATAAACCTATATTATAAACTAGTCAGCTAACTAGACAATTTAGTTAGGAATATTTTGGTGCGTAAATCGTTACGATAGGCCAAGTATTTTGCGCAATCTCCAGTGTACCGCAATGTACAAAAAATCCAAATCAACGCTATCTGACAGAGTTTCCCACCCTCAACCTACGGCGGTCCGGAAAGTAAGTAGTCTGTGTCACAGACTGCAAAAGATATTATCTAAATTAGTACTGCGCGAGCGATTAACGTTATCAGTCCATCATAGCGAATGCATGCAAATGAAACTAAATCTCAAATATCTCCGGAATACGAAGGGGTTCTATGGAGATTTTTGCATCAGAGGGTCCGGTATCCGTTACTATGTTTTGTTTTCAATAGGCCTATGTATTAGTGCTGCAGCCCGAAAAACCCTCTATTTTTCGAGTAACCGGTGACCTAATTTGAACAAAGTGCATCATATATCAAAATGAAGCTTGAAATCTCAGGAATCCGAAACTGCATGATGCAAAAAATATAAACGTGTACAAGTTGAGTTATGAGGGGGGAAAGGACCCCCTATGAAAATCACCAATAAATGAAATTGACACTGATATGCATATACTATATAGTACAATTTACAATGCTTTGTGTTTTAAGCATGTGTTTGGATATGTACCTATCATGATTAAATGTAGTTAGCACCATTTATTAGGTTCATATAAATAATTATAAAGTAATGCAGATCACGGGGGGGGGGGAATCCACACAAATGAGATAAATACAATCTATCCATGTGACTACAGCCTCTGGCTTATTTTCTCCCAGTAATTAAAATGCTTAACTATATTGTAAAGTGATCTCAGATTTATCATTTTCATAACATCTGCACAAATTTAAGCTAAAACAAATGATCCATTACCTGGGGGTAGAGTAGGCATCAAAGTTGGGGGGTTATTGGAGTGAAACTGTCTATACTTCAGTGTGTAAAGTTTGATAGGATTAAAGTAACTCATCATATCAATGTCAGATTAGTTATAATAATATTTTCCTCTCATATTATTGAACTTATGCATGAAGTAGCGTAACAGACCTGGGGGGGGCATGTTGCCACCCAGAGATCTTTGACCGGGAAAGAGCTTGCTTAAAAAAAAGCATGGTCGTGAGACATCTTGTTCCATTTTGAGCTATTTTGACGCATTTAGAAAGCAATGGTTTGCCCCTATTTTCAAGGTTATAAACCAGTAACCCCACCCGGAACTCAATTATACTGCACTTTTGGCCTTGTCTTATGAACCCTCAAAGTTGTCTCCTTGGGGATCCCTTAGGTACCAACGTGAGTGAAACTCACCCCCCCCCTCCATCCCGCATTAGGCCAGGTGTGTTTAAAAATAGTCTGGTTTAATAGAGTAAAGCATATGGATAAGCAATATGCTAAAAGTTATAACTGGTAGATCATTTTCAGCCCGGGGGTTCTAGTGGAAAAGGGGGTACGGGGATGTGCAGTATTTTCAGCCGTTTTGGTATAATAAACGTGAAAATGTGAAAAATAGTTCTGCCAGAATGGCTTAAAATACAATTTAACAGTTAGCTATCTCTCACCTTCTGGGGCTTCGCCCAAAAACCTCCATGAAAAGCAGGTATAAGGATGGATAGTATAGCAAATCTTTAATTTTTGGTATATTTTGGGGTAGTGGTTCAAACACCCGGCCGCACATTCCTACCCAAACCAAAAGTGAGAATCACCCCGGGATTTTCAGATCATTTCAATTAATTATGAAGGGTTCATATTATATGTACCACTCAAAAGGAATTGTTCATTCCTGGTTTATATCCCTCTTTCTATGATAAACTGTACCCTCGTCAATAACCAGGGGGTGGTTAACACCCGAAGTGAACTTTACTCTTGCGCGTTAAAATGCCAAAGCTTTTGTAAAAAAGCTATCCGGAGTTAGGGTATGCTATCAAAGTCGAAGGGTAAGCGGGGGTGGTTGCCATCCAAGAATATTTAATGGTACATTTTTTAAAACATTCTGCACAGTATGGCTCCAAAACTCTATGTTTTTGTAATAGAACTAGTCAATTGCCATTGTTTTAACTGAAAACCGCATGAAAATCCGATATTCCTACCTTTTTAGCGCAAAATTGGATTTTCGTCTATTTTCTGTGGAAAATGCCAATTTGGCTGATTCGTGTACTTCATTCGTATGACGTCATTGTTACGCCATACTAGGTATGTTGGTACTTGTTTTAGTAGCAATGGAAAGAAGACTATACCTATACACTGTTATAAGCATCGGATGCTTTATAACGAACTCCCGTGGAGGTGGTAACCCCCCCCCCCCAAAAAAAAATGTAAAAGGCTTGGTAAGACGAGGGTTCAAGTTTAACTCAAACATAAACCATAGAAACAAAAGAGGATTGCGCTGTAGGTGTATAAATTTACTTAACTAATAATTTCTCAGCTATAAAAGAGTTACTCCGCAGGCCTCTTTTACCATTTTTCAGCTAAGAAAGATGCGCCTCAGGCCTATGAATTTACTGAACTAACTATTTCTTAGCTAAGATGATTGTGCCACGGGTCTATATACTCCATGGGATCAAAAAGAGAAAGATTCTTGCATAAGGACATTGGTTACGTATATCGGCGAAGTAACTGATTTCTGCGCAGTTATTATTGTGTAATTATACCTTTCAATACTATGGGGTGTGTCAAGTGCAAAAGTTGCACATTTGATTGAATATTAATAAAATGTCATCACAATTTATTTTCCTAAATATCAGTGACCAGGAGATGTACACTATGCTGCATTGACTCGAGCAAATAATAGCACTGTTGATATCCAGTAAATCCGCTCGGTATGCAGAGGATAAAGCACTTTTTTATCTGGAAGTACAGAGCCTTTGTTATTACCCACACAGCTGAAACAGATTTCAGGTGCTCTTCACCCGATTAAGATTGAGCTATTTTTTTCATGCGCAAAGCACAAGAGACTTGTCCTCTTTCCACGAACAAATACAAAACCTTAGGCTTTCTAAGGTGCGTTTATTACCCTTGACCGTATATTTCAAGGGTGAAGCCCATTCAACACCAGTCGTCCGTGCTGGCGCTGAATTTATGATTTATAGTGGGGAGATGAGTTTACTCTGCGAAGTATGTAATCGAAATGAACAATTTTTCTTTTGATCCAGGCCAAATAGATTTTACCGAAAATAATCATTTCTTAGCTAAAAGAATTCTGCTGCAGGCCTGAAAATAATCATTTCTTAGCCAAGAAGAGGGTGCGCCGCAGGCCTGTAAATACTGACATGCTAATCATTGCTTAGCTAAAAGGATGTGCCAGGTCATAAATTTATGCACCTTATTTCTAAGGAAGAGGATTGAGCTGCAGGGCCTATTATATATTTCACTGTAATTAATCATTTCTTTAGAAGGTGTCTTCGAAGATTATAAATTTACAGAAAATAATAATTTCTCCAAATAGAAAGCTTAGTCGGCAGGCTATAGATTATTGATGGACATAAATAAATTTTACGTCGTAGGCCTATAAATTTATTGAACCAATCATTTCTTAGATAAGAGGCGTTGCGCTGCAGGCCGATAAATTTATTGAAGATTAATAAATTATGAGAAAGAGTTGTTGCGCCGTAGTAGAGGGCAATGAAATTTTTCTAACAGTATTTCACAGCTGCTGCGCAGCAGTCCTATAAATTTAGTGAACTAGTAAAAAAAAAATAAGGAACTTCCCTGAAAGAGGCAGGGCTTTGCTTGAAGAAATGAGGGAATTGTGGGGTAAAATATTTCTCTAGATAAGAAGATTGAACGGAAGGCCCTATAAAATTTACTAAACTAATCATTTTTAAAAATAAGAAGATCTCACCGGGGGCGTAGGAACTTATTGCTGGCCTATAACTTACTGAACTAATTATTTCCTGGCACATTGCACAGGCCCATATTGCCCAATCCTATTATTGAACTATAAGCCCCTGAGAGAGGGTAGGACTTGAAAGAATAAGGGAAATTTGGTGAGTAATAATTTCTTAGATAGAAGATTGCCGCCTCAGGCCTATAACTTTGGGCGACAGGCAATACCATAAAGTCCCCCTGTCGCTCCTGTAGTTAGGGTTGGAGAAAGTTCAGTTATCTCACCATTACCCAGTGGCGCAACCCTTCATTTGCAAGGGAGGGGGGGGGCCCAGAGAGGTGGCGAGGCATATTGTGAGGGGCTAATTTGTGTCATATCCAGAGACACGGTCACTTTAATATGGGGGGGGGGGGGGTTGGCGGGGTGGCAAAGGGTTTGAGCAGAGCCCCCCCCCCCGCTGGTTAAACCACTGTCCCTACCCTAAGATATTAAATAGAGTTTTAAAACCGTCATCGCTTGACACGGTGTCCGCAGATGTATAGTAAAATAATCAGGTTTTATTCCTCCAAACAACCCCCCCCCCCCCCCCCCATGCACAACAACAACAAACACCATCTACACACACTTTTTTTTCGCGGTGATCGCAAACACGGAAAAGTGACCACGCAATCGTTACGGGCTGCATCCCTTTTCACAATGCCTTTCGGATTATTTCAGTCTTGAGAAATTTCAAATCCTGGTTTCAATTACGCCTTTCAATTTTTAGAACACAGGATATACGTAATACCGGCCCGCCGTACGCTCAGCCGATAATGATTGTAGTGATAAACTCACTGAGGGGCATTGAAGATTTGCCAAGGTTTGCAAGATTCAACAATGGGCGTCGCTGTGTGTCAAGACGAAACGTAAATTGTGTGCCCTGGGTTCTGCCATGTCTGCATGTCGATTAGCACCTTATAACAAGCTACATATTTGGACCAGAAATAAATTGATGTAGCAACTGGGTGTTATTTTAATCAGATACATTCATTTCCTAAAATAAATGAGATGAATATAAGTTATACCGGAATGAAAATCTCTCAAAATTGTATGTGGTGTATTTGCCATTCAAATGGAAACGCAAGAAGCGTTTTCAAGAAAGGAACGAGTGTTGAGCAGAAGCCTCTTTTTGAACCTTTATTTGTGTGATATCTCCTTGTCTCTTAGTTCTTAGAAATTATATTTTTGTTTTCATGCCTCAACCTCCAAAAAAAAAAAGTTGCAAATAGAGTATTAGGCACGTGAAGTATGAGTCATCAATATGTTTTTCAATCTTGCTTTAAAAATTGATGGTTTCCTTTCTAACAAGGAAACACACAACCTAAGCAGGAGAACGTGAATGTTAAGTAGTTAAAGAGACACTGGCACATTTGAAAAAATTAGTGCGCCCTCTAGATTTGTTTTCAAAAATTGATATTTTTTGCATGGTTTAAAGCGTTTTATATACATTAAGCCCTCCCCTGAAATTCTGTTCACCAACTGAGTGAATTAATTGGGGTAAACGCAGGGGAGGTCCGGCCAAGAAAATCCCAATTTCCGACGTCGCCATTGGTTTACCACACGTAAAAAGCAAATCTTTGACGAAAAACTTCATGAATTTTTTATATGTTTGTTTAAGGAATAATTTCTATTCAAAACAAGACAAACCGTGGAGTTGGAAGAATCAACTCCACTGGAAGGTTTTTTCTGATTTTTTGCATGAATAACGAACGAGGGCGAAGTCGTATTGGTCAGAGAACACACCAATGACCGACCCACACCAAAGCACCCAAAATAGTTTGTGGTTTGCACTCTGTCTTGCGGTGGAATGTTCCTTTTTTGACATTTTTGTGAAGTTGCTCTAAGTGAGTTAGGCTTGCCGCACACCCCCCCCGCCGGTTAAACGGAACGATTTGCTCCGGCGACATTAATTAAGCAGACGACGCGGAAATGGCGGTTAAACACAAGAAAACACACGTTAGAGTTGATTCTCATCTCACGGCATGCACATTGTTTGAAACCGAACTATTGCCTTTGTGGATTTCTATCACTGAATCCTAGTCTTGATATTCAATGTAATAGAACTCATGTGTTGATTAAAAAGTTAGGCAAACTTAAAGTTGGCCTACAAATTACTTACCTCTTATAATGTGTATAGCCTCTTCTTAATGGGTCCCTGTTATGGGGTATGTTATTTTTATGTGTAAAAAATCTCTATACTTGCCAAAGGCCTAGACGTATCATTTGCGTGCAAGTTGAAAAAATATATATTTTCTGAAATATCGTAGCGACCGCTTTAAAAAATCAAGTAAATGTTTTTTTAGATCAATTTTCACGGGTGCGCTGACACATATAGTATTTGGATCTTCCTTGGAATATATTCAATCCTTAAAATAATTTAATCATTGCTCAGCAATTACCGATACACCCTGCGTTTATTTCGCTGCCAGCCTAATCAGCTTTACTGTGTATTTTTGTTTCTTACAGTAACTTGAAGTTTGATTCCCGTGTCACCACGACATGTCTAAGTTTACGAGTCGGTCTTGTGAAAGGGTTTAGGTGCTGATCATTTAGCGTAGTATATCACATCAAATTGGGAATTTGACATCTTGCGGGGCAATGCTAGTGCTCTCAATCTCAATCCAGCCGACTTTTCTCTTTGCGTGTACTGGGGGGAGGGGGGGGGGGGGATGAGGCATCATGTTTGAACGCGTGATCTGAATACGCTCAGTATCATGTTTAAAGTACTTCATGTAGCACCACAAAGCCAACAACACCCCTACAACTCCCCCAAAAATCCCCGCCACCCCCAAACCGTTTTTTTTCCAGTAGTTTGTTTACTAATATTCACTAACTAAACCGGGGTTCACTTCGAAATGTATTTTGTATGTGCATACATAAATTAAATCTTGTGCATGACCTTAGAGTTTTTAATTACTGAAACTGTAATTCCTAACTCGTACAAAAAAATTTTACGAGCATATAAATCAACAATGAACGAGACCCTACTATTCAAATATAAAGCTAGCTTTACGGTATTTGTGGCAGTTAATGTAAAACAAGTAGATACGCGGGAACTTGACAACGGACGGGCCGGGCTTCTTGTCGTGCTGATTATACGAAGCTTATATTCTGCACTTCGATTAAATACAAAACCTACACAATCGCCAACCAACAACCGGAATTCATCACAATGCAAGTCCCGGTGCACTTCCCCCTTTTTTGCTTAATCCTCGTCTAACCAAGAATTTCAGTAACCACGGCGACCCGGGGGCACCTATTCCAAGTGGGTATCAAGCTCGTGTACAAAACACGTAATTAGGATTAATATATTTTGTTAAAGATTAAGGTGTATCCCGCGCGTACTTTGTTTAGGGTCTCAAACTAGGTATGTCTTCCGCTGTTGAACATTTCCTGTTTTTACAGAACAGTCGTTTAACTGTCCGCGTGTGATGGGGCGGCGTGATGAGAGCTCTGCCGCCAGTCTGCATGGCCTCTCGCACGGGGGGGGGGGGAGGGGAGGGGGGGTGGGGTGGCATCGGTCGTCCTACCTTCCCCATGCTTTTTTTTTTGTTCCTCGTGTCCTATTTTTTAACGCTCTATTTTTTTCTTGCCCAATAAATTTATGTAATTGTCGTCTAAATATCACAGATGATGCATATGTTTGGTGAAAAATATATATTTTATGCCTCCTTAGCATAAAAAATGGTGGCGCTTATCAAAATTTGATTTGCCCCTTTAATTGTACTCTGGTTTTTTTTTTAATTTGGGATTTCAAGAAAATGTAATTGTATATTTCAACTAATATTAGCCATGAAATTTAGGGAAAAGTCAAAAAAAAAACAAGATAGTTTTGACCGGACCATTTGGAATCGGTACAACCAATGTTATTTGATTCCCTGTCGTGTTGATGTCCCCCATCAATGACCACACTTTTGATTTTAAATAAAAAAAAAATATCCAACGGTAAACGATTCTCAGAGGGGGGGTCCACTCGGACCCCCTGATGCACCTACGAGAATGCAGAAATAATCGTCGCCCACATCACAATTGTCTTATCTACATTTTTGACTTTTTTTGATCTGTTTCTCATGTACTTATAAGATTATGTCTAATACATGCCAAAGTTAAATCTTGAAGTGAACCTAATTCGTGAGAATATAATTAAGAATTTTTGATCAATTTTGGGGGAGCTCAAAACGGCATATGCGATTTTTCACATACTGCCGTATGTTTCATTTACACTAATTCAATAGGCGTATAATTTACGTTTTGTCGTAAAACAAGCCTGTTTACGTTTTTTCACATACAGATCTATGTGCGTCTTATATGCCTCGTGCGTGTTCACATAGAGATCTATCGGAACGCATTGAAATATAATGTGGAATTAGCCGTCATATGTGAAAATGACCCCTTTTTTGCGTTAACATACCGACTTATGACTTTGTAGTCTTATATCAGGAATACAATGCAACTTTCAAAACTCAGCAAGGTTACAACTTAAACATCAAATGTTCTTCATATACAAAATTAAAATATCCCGGTAGAAATTCAATGGCGACTTTCTCGAAAACGGTATTTCGTCAGATAAGACACCGTATGTGACGTGGGCGACGACATGTTAGTATACGAAGTATTCCAATCGTCTTTGCCTCCCTCACCCACCGAAAATAGTGAAAATAAATTATATCACATGAAATACCTTATTACCTCGCATTGTCGTCCTGAAATTCCGGCGCTTCTATGAGATTTGGCCCAAATTACCGTCCATTTTAAATCTGTAATACATCGATTGTAACATCTTTCCTGTTATGTGGTCGCTTGCTGTACCAATCAATACCCAGAATTTTGGTGAAAAATCCAACGGCAAATGTTTAGTGAGTTCGAGGGGAAATGAGGAGATGTGGGGAGGTGAGGAAGGGAGGTGGACGTGTTTTTGTGTACAGGATGTGCGTTGGAGATGGCAGGGGCTAGGATGGTGGGGTAGAGGGAAACGTACAAGTTGCGGTGGACCGGAAATACTGATGGGATATAGGGGGTGTGGGAGCATTGGAGAAGGGGAATTGTGTGAGAAGGTGGTGGAGGTTAGAAGGAGTTATAGGGTGGTGACAGTCGTAATGTTTTTTTGAGGAGGAAGTGAGGTTGAAATGCGGCTAAGCTCCGCAGAGTGGTAGGAATTGCTAAGAGATTGAGAATTTTTAAGGTGCGCATGTCAGATTACCTCGGGATGTTCAAAGTGTGGTGAATTGGTCATGTCTGCTGGCGAAGTGGTGAAGGCAATCACAGAAATGAAAAAAGGAAAGGCGCTTGGACCCTCAGAGGTGAGCACTAATGGGTGATATGCAAGTAAGAGCTGTGAATCGGTGTGACGAGGATTTGTCAGAGAATGTTAGATTGGGGGGGAGCCCGGAGTTTGGCGGTGAGTGTGGTAGTTAGATTTTTAAAGGGAAAGAGGATGCAATCAGTTGTGGTGCAAACAATGGTGTGAAGTTGTTGAGCATGCAATGAAGATTGTGGAGAGGGTACTATATAATATAATTCGGAGGATAGTGGGAAGTGGATGCATGCCAATTTGGTGTATGCCCGGGAAGGGAAACAGAGAATGCAGTGTTAAGTTTGATGATGTTGCAGAGGAATACGTAGGGTGCAAAATAATGTCTGATGAAGGAGATGTTGTATGCTGATATGACTTCGTTTTAATGTGTGAGACCATGGAGGAATGAGGGATCCCTAATTGGAAATGAAAGAAGCATTTGAGTAAACGGGCCTGAAGGGAAATCTTGGGAAGACAAGGTGATGGTGAGTCGGGTGGAGGGGAGGTGTAGGAGTAATATGTGGGAAAAGGGTCAAGTAAATTTAGTGTGGTGTGATAAATGTAGGAAATGGATCCATGAGGAGAGGCAAAAAAGATGAAGATAGTGACCTCAGTTGCAAGAGATTTTGAGTGTGGAAGATGTGAGAAAAGGAAATTGGAGGGATTGGTGGAACGGTAGAAAAGTGTGTGATGAGGAGGAATCCGTGAATGATTTCAGTACTGGGGGACAGGGTGAGTGGCTGGGAATGTGAGGCGCGGCCGTGAGAGGCTAGGAGTGAGTTATGGGTGGTTGAAGTTTAGAGAATGTGGAGACTTATGGCACGATAGGAGCGCGCATAAAACGTCGAGTTGACAAACGCGTCGAGTTTGCAACGCTCTGCCGGCGAGTTTGTTAAGCTGCAACGCTATGCCGCTATTTTTTATTTATTTATTTTCTTTATTTTTATTTATTTATATGGACTATCTGTTAATTATATTATTATATACCATTTGGTGTATTTTTAAATACCTGTTAGAATAAACGTGCATAGATATTATAATATAAAATATAAGTAAAAATAAAAAAGAAAGAATGAATAATAAATAAAAAACAGTAACTAAATAAATAAACATACAAATAATAAATGTAAAGGTGGACTTTCTATAAAATAAAGTAACTATAAAAAAATAAATAAAATTAAAAAATCAAAATAAAATCAGCCGTCATGGCGTTACGAACATGCAAACTCTCGCCGTCTTGTGTTGCAAACTTACAACATCTTCGCGTATGCATTTACGCATACGAAAACTTGCAAACTCTCGCCGTCGTCGCGTTAAAAACTTGCAAACTCGCCGGCATGCGTTGCAAACTCGCCGCATCTTAGCGTTGCAAACTTGCAAACTCTCCGGCATATCGTTGCAAAACTTGCGAACTCGCCGGCATAGCGTGCAAACTCGACGCGCTTGTAAACACGCGTTATGTCCGCTCTAGCGTGCCATAGAGAATTACTCCACGGGAAATTTTTTCCATCGAAGATGAAAGGAATGGTGTATATAATATAGCTGAGTGAGATCGGTGATATTGATGGGAGTGGAGACAGAAATCACGGTGTCTGAGCGAAATGAGATGGGGGATTCCGAGGAGGACAGAGAGAGCGAGCAATGATGAGAGCGATTGTGTGTGAAGTTGATGGAAGGAGAGGAACACTGGGCGTGATTGCAGATGTGGGTTTGGAAGTATGCAGGTAGGACCGGTTGACGAAGGGCGGATATTTTATTATTATTTTGGTATGGGCACGTGCCTAAGGAAGGATGAGGGCATGTGTTAAGAAGGGCCTTTGAGTTCGAGGTGGACGGTTTGAGGAAGAGGATGCCAAAGGAAGACATGTAAGGGGCACGTGGAGGAGGAGAGTAGGAGAGGTATGGGTTGAGGATGGCGGATTGCATTGCATTGAATCCGGCGAAGTGGAAGAGGAAGGGAGTATGTAAGGGCATTTCTACGAGTGTGAGGGAACATCCGGCCACCCGAGATTTTACAGGTGACAAAACGGATTTAA
>JAMKCH010044191.1:0-37233 GCA_023653785.1 Ophioderma brevispina | reverse complement strand
TAATTCGGGCCATCAGTCAGAAATGATTATACAGGTTTTGTGAATTCGGTTTTGTTAATTGTGTTTGTAAACCGTTGTAGGTTGCGAGTAAAAAGCTGATGCAAGCTTCAGCTAGAACCGCTGTTCTACACGGGGCCCTGTCTCAAAATTATAAAATCTTCTACAGCATTATAAACAATTCACTAGCAAATATATAGTATTAAAAATATTTGCAATTGAACAAATGTTATATAAAAATGTTAAAAGTAACGCTTGTCCACTATACACGCACACTAAGATTTCATACACAGATCACACACACACACACGCTCCATTATCAACATGACTGCCATATGCCATGCATGCACTACATACTTACACCTGTCATGCCTGTACACCACACAGACCATAATTACGGCGGTCCGGACAGTTTGTAGTCTGGGTGTCACGACTGCGAAAAGATATATCTAACATAGTATGCACGAGAGGATAACGATATCAGTCCCGTCATAGCGAAATGCATGGAAATGAAAATAAATCTCAACTATCTCCGGAAAACGAAGGAGTTATTTCTATGGAGATTTTTGCATCAGAGGTCCGGTAACTATGTTTTGTTTTGAATAGATCGAATGGGGCTGAACCGATATAGAACTAGCGAGAAATTGAACGATTTTGTCGGGTACTTCCGGGCTCGCAAACACGGAAAAAGTGAACACGCAATCGCTACGGGGCCCGCATCATTTTTTCCCCACAATGCCTTTCGGTATTTTCAGTCTTGACACTTTTCAAATGTGGTTTCAATTTACGCCACTGTTTTCAATTTAGAAACAAGATATAGTACGTACCGGACCGCCGTATATACGAGGACCAACTTATCATTATGGGTAGGTGTTTCATATATATAGAAGTCAAGTATGCAAAAGGAGGATTGCAATTGATTCAGTCAAGCACTGTATGATGTGCAGTAGCGCAGACGGATTAAATTGCAATTACCTCATTGCATAATTGGGACTCTATATGAAACCTCATACCTAATATGCGCTTATACACATATATACATTACAAAAGGCATAGGGGCCTCTATAAGCACACCTCCACAGCATTAAACCCGTTATTGAGTTAGTATTATTATAAAATAGCATAATCAGAACTGAAGCACTAGATTCACACTGGTTAAAATATCAAACTTAGAATAAGGTAATTAAAGCACGATACAAAAGTATAGGTTCAAGGAATGCACCCCTGCGGTGTTGCGGGTGGTGGTGTTGACATCAGTACCCCACAGGATGAAATTTCTCTTCACAAGATTATCGACCATTAACTTCAGGAAAAAGTTCTGACATGAATTTTACTATAAAAAAAGTATATGCAAGTGTCATGAAATATGCGATTCATTTCTTCATACACCCTGGTAAAACCTTTTTACAAGAAAAAAATTTCCACACCTTAAGGGTGGATATCCCGCAAGATTTGAAATGGAAGGACACACATAAACCAGGAAAGTTAAATAGACTCAGTCAAGCTGCATAAAACATTGGGGCATCTCGCCATTCGGTGCAACAAAATTACTTTCAGCCTGCTCAACAGCACACTCATCGGATCTATAATATATTACAACTTCATTGACATCCGACCCGCACAGACAATAATAAATTCTCCTTCATACCAAGAATAGTGAGAGATTGGGGTGATCTCCATGACTCTATTTCATTCAAATTATAAACAAACTCGGAGCACTTTGAAGTTGTACTAAACAGAACACTAAGAAATCAAGGGAACTGAAAACAAGCATTGCGGAAAATCGTATCCGTTCGTTTTGTCGCAGATAGGTTATTGAATTGTATCGAAGGAGGAGATTAGAGCAGAAAAAGGAGGTGTGTGAATGAAGGTTAAAGGAAGTTAGAAGAGGAAGAGAAGAGGGTGAAAGGAGAAGCAGAACAAAAGTAGAGGAGGAGGGGAAGAGGAGGACGACAAGGAGGAGAGGAGAAAAGCAACACTGTAAAAATTACAGTGCAATGTACAGGAAATCCAGTAAACAAGCTGAAAAATTTTAGTATTTGGCTCTGTAATTTGGAAATACAGAAAGTACTGTCATTTTATGTCCAAGATTGCAGGGCTAATACAGAAATTTTTAAAAATGAAGCCTTGATTTGAATTTTACGAGTAGTAACAACATTATTATACACAGATGGAATCTTCAATTATACGATTAAGTACTAAAATTTCCAAGGACAAAAATACTGTAAATGTTACAGGAAATCCTGGCAGAATTCTGGCAAACAAAAACCCGTAAAATACAGTGAAATTGACAAATGAAATGCTTAAGATAATTTTTTAAAAAATAAGGATCACTGAAACATTATTTTGAATACACTTAAAACTGTATCAATCTACTTGAGAAGCTGAGATATAGCTCATCATATATTGTAGCGGCCATTTTGGCAGCATCTTGGAACTTCTGGTAAATGAAGACTTCAGGTGCTATTAAAGATAGTACCAATTTGCATTCCTTGACCCCCAAAATGATATACAAAGATGCTAGTCCCATCATCATATCTGCTTCAGAAGGATATAGGCTAATCGTTTGTGGCGGCCATTATGGCAAACATCTTGGATTTTGGACATAAGTGAAAATGCATGGTAGTACTTTTATAGAACAACTAAACTATATAAAGACACTAGACTCATCATCATAATCTACTTCAGAAGCTGAGTATTGTTATTTATATAATTACAGGTGGCAGGTCGTGACCGGCACAATTGCTCCCTAGAAGAAAAGGTAAGGCAACCGTTCAAGAGCGGAGCTATTGAGTGCTGATCACTGTATTATTTTAAAGGACATTGTGCGACAACAAATATGAAATGTGCCATTGGTAATAAAAGCTAATAAACGCATTGTACGTTAAGACAATTATAAGTGGAATTAGAAAGTTGACAAAAACATACTTGTATTATCCAAAATTAGAAAGCCATGGAATAGAAGAAATCAATCGTCGTTAGTTTGTGACAGCCCAACAAGGTTGTTACTTAACCCAAAATTGAATAACAGAATGAAGAATGATATTGTTATAAGTTTTGTTTGAAAACATAGGTTTTACTTTCTTAGCAACCCAATGCATTTATCGTTTTCGAAACGTTATCGTCTTAATTTATCGATATGTCTTTGAACTTGTATCACCAAAATATAATAATAAGTAAATGCAGGTATCTGATTCTAGTGGAAGTTATTCTGCAAGAAAGTTTCTTTATTTATATAAATGTTCTGGTGCAAATTTTGATAGTAATCAAAGGTTGGAATGATTAACCAATTTAGAATGTATGAACCAATTTTCAATTGGGAATATTTTGGAGCTAAAATGATCTTAAATGGACAAATCCTATGTTCAAAATGCACAATTGACGTATTTTGTAGATTACGAGAGATTAAACAAAATTCTATTAGAAGCTGACCGTGCATATTATGGTAAATAATCGGATTGTGATTAAAATTACCAAGTTGGGGGGTCAACTTTCCAAAAATGGAAAAGTATGATATCCAACCATCACCCATTGACTATTTTGCATTGCATTATGAAATAAATTCACCTTATTTGTTAGAAAGTAAATTAGTCATCTATTGTTAGAATAACCTGGACATTAACATATCATTTGGGTGTCAATTTTTTACCATTTTGGGAAAATTACTATACAGGGAAACAAATACTGTAGTCAACCGCCAACACTGACTATTTTGACATTAGCTGATGGATAAACAGGGTTTTTTTAAGAATACAAATTGATCTGTTCTTCCTATTCGAAGTAAAAATACCCAGACTATGATTGATTTACCAATTTAGGGTCAATTTTGCCATTTTGGGCTAAAAATGACCTTAAATATAAACATTACAGTGGTTAACTGCCAACCATTGTCTTGTACTGGTCTGATTGTGAGATAAAAACAGGTTCCTATCATTACGGAAAAGCGATCCGATGGCAGATGTCGATAGTAAATACCAGATTTTGATTAATTTGAGATTTTCGGCCAATTTAAAACTAACTTAAAAATGGAAAAAAATCGCGATGGCCAACACCTCTACGTTTGTGATGTGACACCCATGAGGATACGATACGAATGCACTTGCTTTTGATGTTTGTAAAACAAACTTGCTCCGTCCCACTCATTGTTTTTGATATTTGCAGGTTCTGCTTATAAGCGAGCAGCGTGGTCTTATTTGAGATAAATGAAAAAAGATTATGTTTAACATTTCATGTTTTTGAAACATTCATCACTAAATGTTTCAACTGTTTTATTACTGAGATGCTCGTTAATCTTCTTACGGAAAACACCGAAATGCTAGTTTGCTACATCTAAGGGAAAGTTACCCATGCTTAGTGATATTCTTCTCTGGCAAAATGATATTGTAAATATGTTTTATTAGGACATACCAATTACCAAAAAGCAGTTCACAACTGTCCATTATTGCTAACACAAATCCAATTACGCTCACGTAATTTCCCGTTAGTGAAATCAAATGTTTATTAGTGATTTCAAGTGTGTCAGGTTAAAACAGTTCCTAGTCTTGCAAACACCCACAAACATATTAAATACTAAACTTTATGATGTCAGGAACAAGCGGTGGTTGCCCATAAAAGTTTCCATTAAAGATGATGAGACACGTTTCCGTACAGCAACAAAACTATTACACAAGTTATATGGTGCAAATTTCTGAAAAAGATTGAATAAAATTCTTTTCGTTTGTTCATTGTTTCGTTTGTTTATACCACCAGAAGACTGGGCGACCTCGAAGTAATCCTCCTCTGGTTAACTGGTCAGGAAGACGCCGCTCGTCAAGCGTTCTGATATTCTCTGTAAGGTATGGTTGAGGTGTTTTGTACAGAAAGTGTTTTTTACTAACAGCATGACCAAATAACATTTTTTTTGTGTTATCATACTTCTAATTTGTCACAGAATAATGTGACAAAAGTCTATAAACATCAACAATGTGGGAACATGGAAAAAAAATGGGTTTTTTTTTTGTACAAGGGGTCAAATTAAACAAGTCTCATTGTTTTGAAACCTACACCAACTTATTCATCTGGTCATGGGAATTAAAAACGGGTCGTTTGCCATACCTATGGTCCTTAGTTTCAGGATTCTAGGCTCATAAAGGTTCAAGGTATTCATGCCTGGGGTAAATTCTGGACTTTGATCCGATTTTGACGAACGAAACCAGTCTCAATGGTTTGTATGGTGATATTCTATACAGAAATGTATATTTGCTCATATTATTAAAGTAGATGTAAGTATTAATGACCAATAGGATATAAAATTTTAACTTTTTGACCTCTAATTACATGACCAAATGGTGAAATGAATATTTATTTTCTGGTCCTCTGGGACGATATAAGAATTTGGGACCATTTTGAAAAGAATCGGAGCATTTGAAAAATTTACATGAGAGGCCTTTAAACTATATTACACTATAACTATTAATTATAACCGACAGTAGGAAAAATATACTTTTTTTCAATCCTTAGGATATGGCAAAATTTCAGTACACGACACCTACTTTATATATTTCCCCATGTACAAAAACTCTGGCTCCCTGCAAAATACATGTTCCCCGCTACTTAAACCTTCGGACCTTTAATGATAATTATCATTCTGAATTATTGGCTAAGTATAAAGCACCACCAAAATTGTTTGTGTTGCAATTAATTTTGAGGCAAACCAGTGTTTTATTATTTTTACACTATTTTACTGCCAAATGACAAAGAGTAAATGATGAGTTTCCCTATGTAACTTTGACTACCTGGCTGAAAGGAATGATAAACACAGGATTATCATAACGATTAGTCCATTGTGTGGAAATTGACTTCCTTTGACATTCGATTTTATCTGTTAATAATTAATAATACCCCGACACATGTAAAGGCTTTTCAAAGCGATGTTGCCTATTAGTATTACGATGCCTTCAGGAAATGTCACAATCATTTCGCTCATCTAGGCCGGCAGCGGGCCAGGCGCACATCCCTATCAGCACTAAGATTGGAATATTCTCAATAACAGCTACTCAGATTTGCGCTTGGGTAAACGAGGCATTTAGATTAAGTATCTTGCTCAAGGGACACAAAACCCGTTGACTACAGCGGGATCGAACTTACGATGTAACATTGGTTTTATGATCAGGAGTATGAACTTATCCGTGCGCACACGTGTTGTGATTTTGATCTTTTCAAGTTTGACATTGTCTGTCCTTTATATGTTTGGACATTTGAATTCCCTAGTGACATTTGAATTACCAAAAATTACAATTGCTATGATATCTGGGCATTTGACCTAGAAACCGTCGGCAGTCTGCATATACACTCAAATTACTCGGATCTAGATTTTTTACAAAAAAAAATTGTTAGTACATAAGCCAGCCAAAGAAAAACGAAAACTGCCAAAAATTGATTCATGCACATCATATTTACACGATGTCTGGTCAAGCTTCGTCAGAGAGGAGAGGAAGAGAGAAACGAGCACGAACGTGGCGTAGGGTATACGTGAGTCAAATTCGTCAACATTACCTTTCCTAGTTGCTAACAACCAGATGGCTAGCTGTATCGCTACGCTTTGTTTAACTTCAACACACAGAAGTTTCATTTCCAATCTTCCGTGACAAGGAATTTGACACCCCCCCCCTGCTTCATATTCACCATGTACTTAGTTTTTACAGAAGCACGCATAACCAGAATAGCTAACCATGAGTAGTAAAAGTATGATATTAGTAAGAGAGTTGAGTAAAACCAGTGGAAGGAATCGACAGCAAAGCAAAGTGTCATATGTCCAAATTTGGTATTTACCTTTAAATGTATAGGGACATTTTACTATTGAGACAAGAATAAAAATAAAGCGTACATTGAGTCAACAAGCATAAACAAAGGTGAACTCAAACGTGTAGTGCAGCGATGTGTACATGTTTTGACTATCGCACAAGCTCGAGTAGGGGTCAAAACTCTCTAGTCCCCAAGGTTCGTAGTCAAAGTTCATTAATCATAAAGGGTTCGCTAGTATTAATTGCAAAAGGTGTTGGCTCGTCATAAATTGAAAAAAAAAGGTTCGGTATTCATAAATTAAACGTGTTTGGTAGTAAACATAAAAAGGAAACTTTAACCTAACACTAAGCTCAACAATAAACCCTAACTAAAACCCTAACACTTTTGACGAGCGATTGTGTGTATTCAGGAATAGCGAACCCTTTTTATTCTTGCGAACAGGCAAAAAACCAGAGAGGATAATCCAATGGGTAGGTTAGTACACCACAATCAGAAAATAATTCGGGGCCTATCAGTCCAGAAATGATCTAACAGGTTTGTAATTCGGTGTAATACGTGTAGGTTGAGAGAGAGATAGCGGTTTGCAAGATTCAGCTAACCCCCCCCCCCCCCCCGGCTTTTGTTCTACACGGGGCCCTGTATCAACATTATAAAAATATTACAGGCATTATTAAAACCAATCACTAGCAAATATAGAGTATAAAAATCTTGCAATTGCAAAATGTGTATATAAAATGTTAAAAGTAAAACGCTTGTAAACATAACCGCACACTTAGAACATACACGATCACACACACACACACCCCATTATCAACCATGACTGGGCCATATGCATGCATGCACTTACTTACACCTGTCAGCATGGTAAACCACCACAGACCAGTAATTACGGCGGTCGGAAGTGTAATCTAGTTCACAGACTGCGAAAGATATTATCTAAATTAGTACTGCAACGAGAGATTCACGATATCAGTCCGTCATAGCGATGATGCAAATTGAAATAAATCTCAATATCTTCCGGAAAACGAAGGAGATTCTATGGAGATTTTTGCACAGAGGGTACGGTACTATGTTTTGTTTTGAATATTGATCGTAAGTGGGTCTGAACCTATAAGGAACCTAGCGAGGAAATGAAACGTTTTGTCGGGTACGCGGTGTCGCAAAAGGAAAAAGTGAACCACGCAATCGCTACGGGCCCCCCGCATCCTTTGTTCCACAAGGCATTCGGTATTCTTCCAGTCTTGAAAATTTTTCAAATGTGGTTTCAATTTACGCCACTTTTTCAATTTTAGAAACAAGATATACGTACTTAGCGGACCGCCGTATAGACCATATGATCATTATGGGGGGTAGGTGTTCATATATAGAAGTCCAGTATGCAAATGAGGTATTGCAATGATTCCGTCAAGCACTGTATGATGTGAAGTTTAGAGCAAAGACGGATTTTAAATTTGCAATTACCTCCATTTGCATACTTGGGGATTTTATATGAACAACCTCTACTAAGTATGCGCTTATACACATTACATTACAAGATAGGCCTACATAAGCCAAACCCTCCACAGAATTTCAAACCCGTTATTGTGTGTAGTATTAGTATAAAATAGCATTAAATCAGAACGGCTGCTGAAGCACTAGATTCAACACGGTAAAATATCAAACTTTAGGAATAAGTAATAAAGCACATGATACAAAGTATAGGTACAATGAATTTGCACCCAGGCGGTTGTTGCGGGTGGTTGGTTGCAGTTGGACATCAGTACCCCACAGGATGAAATTTCTCTTCAACAAGATGAGATTCCGACACATAATTCATGGAAACAGTTCTGGACCATTGAATTTTACTCTAAAAAAAGATATGCAAGTGTTAAATATGCGATCATGTCTTAATACACCCTTGTAAAACCTTTTACAAGAAAAAAATTTCCACACTTAAGGGTGGACATCCAGACAAAGATTTGAAAGGGAGAGACACACATAAACCAGGAAAGTAAATAGACTCGTCAAGCTGACATAAAACAATTGGGGCATCTCGCCATTCGGTGCAAAACTTTACTTCAGCTGTCAACAGCCACACTCATCGATCTAAATATCTTACAACTTCATTGACATCAGACCCGCACAGACAATCATGAAATTATCCTCTATACCAAGAATAGTGAGAGATTGGGGTGATCTCCATGACTCTAGTTCATCAATTATAACAAACTCGGATCACTTTGAAGGTTGTTTGTAATAAACAGAACACCCTAAGAAAAATCAGGCTAATTAAAACAAGCATTGTAAATCGTATCCCGTTCGTTTTGTCGCAGATGGTTATTGAATTGTATCGAAGGAGGAGAATGGAGCAGAAAAAGGACGGTGAAAGGTAAAGGAGTAGAAAGAGGAAGAGAAGAGGGGTGAAGAGAAGCAGAGAAAAAAGTAGAGGAGGAGGGGAAGAGGAGGGAACGACAAGGATGAGGAGGATGGTGAAGAAGCAACACGGTAGAAAAAATTAGAGTGCAATGTACAGGAAAATCCTGTAAAAAAGCTTTAAAAATTTTAGTATTTGATGTTATTTGGCAATACAATTGAAAGTACTGTAAATTTATTGGCCAAATTATTGCCTATAATGACCAAAATTTAAAAAAAATGAAGGCCTTTATTGGAATTTTACGGGAGTAACAACATTATTATACACAGATGAATCTTCAATTATACGAATTAAGTACTAAAATTTACAAGGGACAAAAATATTGTAAATTTTACAGGAAAATCCTGGCAGGAATGGGAACAAAACACGGACAGTCCAGTGAATGAAGACTAAAATGCGTAAGATAATTTTTAAAAAGATAATGTATTCATCTGAAACATATTTTGAATACACTAAAACTGTCATCATATCTACTTGAGAAGCTGAGATATAGCTAATCATATATTGTAGCGGCCATTTTGGCAGCATCTTGGAGTTATGGTAAATGAAGACTCAGGTGCTATAAAGATAGTTACCAATTTCGAATTCCTTGACCCCCAAAACATATACAAGAGGCTAGTCCATCATCATTATTGCTTCCGAAGCTGCGATATAGCTAATCGTATGTTGTGGCGGCCATTTGGCAAACCATCTTGGATTTGGATAAGTGAAAAATGCAATGGAGTACTTTATAGAACAACTAAAACGATATAAAGACCCTAGACTCATCATGATCTAATTCAGAAGCTGAGATATTGTTATTATATAATTACATGTAGGCAGTCGTGACCAGGACCAAATATGCTCCAGAAGAAAACGGTTAAGCAAACAGTTACAGGCGGAAGCTATTGAGTGCTGATCCTGTATTATTTAAATGACATGTGCTACAAACCCCCCCCCCCCCCCCCCCCCAAAATTGAATGGTTCCATTGGCAATAACAGCTAATAAAAGCATTGCCATTTTAAGGGACAATTATAAGATGGAATTAGAAAGGTATGCTTCAACAAAACAATACGTGTATTATCCAAATAGACCAGCATTGGAATATGAGCTAATCAATCGTCGTATAGTGTGGTGTGACGGCACACAATGGGTTATCTTAACCCAAAATGAATAACAGAATGAATAATGATATTGTTATTAAGTTTGTGTTGAAAACATAGGTTTTACGTTCTTAGCAACCCATGCATTTATCGTTTTCAGCACACGTTATTCGTTTAATCTTATCGATATTGTACTTGAATGTATCACCAAAATACTAATAATAATGTACATGCAGTTATTGATCTAGTTAGAAAGTTTATTCTGCAATGAAGTTCTTATTATATAAATGTTATGGTGCAAATTTTTGATATAATTAGTTAATCAAGAGTTGGAATGATTAACCAATTAGAATGATAAAACCAATTTTCAATTTTGGATCAGTTGGAGCTAAAATGATCTACAATGGACAAATCATGATGTTCAACTGCACCATGACTATTTTGTTAGATTCGAGATATAAATCAAAATTTCTTATTAGAAGCTGACCGGTGCATATTATGGTAAATACTCGGATTTGATAAAATTACCCAATTTGGGGTCAACTTTGACCAAAAATGGAAAAAGTACTGATGATCAACCATCACCATTGACTATTTGACATTGCATTATGAAATTAAATTAACCTTATTTGTTAGAAAGTTAATTAGTACATATATTGTTAGTAGTAAACCTGACATTAAATTCAATTGGGGGTCAATTTTTACCATTTGGGAAAAACATTAACCGATACAGTGGAACAAATACTGTAGTCAACCGCCAAACACTGACTATTTTGGATTTTTTAGATTATGAGAAAACGGGTTTTTTTTTCATACATTACAAATTGATCTGGTATCATGATTGAATAGTAAATACCCAGAATATGATTGATTACCATTTAGGGTCAATTTGACCATTTTGGGCTAAAAATGACCTTAAATTATAAACATTACAGTGGTTTAACTGCCACCATTGGTCTTTTATGTCTGATTGGAGATAAAACCGGATTCCTATTCATTAGAAAGCGATCCGATGCAGATGTAGATAGTAATCCCCCAGATTTGATTAATTTGCAGATTTTAGTCCCCCCCATTAAAAATAACTTAACATGGAAAACAAATCGCGATGGGCCACACCATCTACGTTGAATTGTACACCATGAGGCTACGATACGAATGAACAGGCTTTTGACTCTTTGTTGTTTTTTGTAACAAACTGCTCCGTCAAAACTCTGTTTTGATCATTTGGCGGCGCTTATAAGCGATGCAGTTGGTCTTATTTGCGTAAATGAAAAAAGATTATGTTTAACATTTTCAGTTTTGAAACATAATCACTAAGGTTTTAAATGTTTTATTGACTGAGATGACGTTAATCTCTACGGAAACCACCGACGAAAATGCTAGTTGGCTACATCTAAGGGAACGTTACATGCTTATGATTTCTCTATGGGCAAATGATTAGTGTCCAAATATGTTTATCTAGGGACATACCACTTACCAAAATAAGGCAGTTTTCAAATGTCCATTATTGCTAACACCATATCCAATTAGCTCACGTAATTCCCTATTAGTGAAATCAAATGTTTATAGTGATGTCAAGTGTCAGAGTTAAAAACAGTTCTTAGTCTTGCAACACCCAAACCAATATTATAATACTAACTTTATGATTGCAGAACAAGCGGGTGGTTGCCATAAACGTTCCATATAAAAAGATATGAGAAGTTTTCCGTACAAGAACAAACTATGTACACAAGTTAATGTGCTGCAAGTTTCTGAAAAAGCATTAAATAATCATTGTTTTCGTGGGTCATTTGTTTCGTGTGTTTATACCCCGAGCCTGGCGACCTCGAAGTAGTCCTCCACCTGGTTAAATGCGTCATAGAGACGCCGCTTGTCAGCGTTGAATTCTCAGGTAAGGTATGTGTGAGGTGTTTTGTACAGAAAGTTATTGTTTTTTTTACCTAAACAATGCCAGCAGAAACATTTTTTTTGTGTTATCATACTTTAAATTGTCACAGAATATTGTGACAAAGTCATAAACATCAAACAAGGGGAACATGGAAAATGGGTTTGTTTGTTACAGGGGTCAAAATTAAAACCAAGTATCATGTTTTGAAAACGACACAACTTATTCATTGGTCATGAGGATTATTAAAACGGTATAGTTTAGTTTGCCATACCTATGGTTCCCTTAGTTTCAGGATTCTAGGCTATAAAGGTTCAAGGTCATGCTGGGTAATTCTGGAGTTGATACGATTTTGACGAAACCCGTCTCAAATTGTTTTTGGTGATATTCTATAACAAAAATGATAATTGGCTTATATTAGGTAAATAGATCTACGTATTAATGACCAATAGGATATTAAAAATTTGAACGTTGTGACCTCTAATAATGACCAAATGGTGAAATGAGAGTATTAATATTTTCTGGTCCCTTGGGAACGATATGAAGAATTGGGAACCATTTTGAAAGATAGGGACATTCTGAAAATGTTAACCTGAGATGCCTTTTCAACCATCTAGTACCTAGAATAATGAAACTATAACTGACAGATAGGGAAACTATATTTTCAATCTTAGGTAGGGCAACAAATTTCAGTACAATTACACCTACTTTATATTCCCTCGTACAAACCTTGGCTCCCTGCAAAATACATGTTTCACCGCTACTTAAACTTCTGGACCTTTAATTATTAAATATCATTTCTGTCATATGAGTATAATAACACACCAAAATTGTTGCTGTTTGCAATTATTTGAGGGTTCAAAACCATTGTTGTATGTATTTTTTACACCTATTTTAATGCCAAATGACACACGAGTAAAGGATGAGTTCCCTATGAACTTTTTGAATATTACATGGGTGTGAAAGTACATGAATTAACACAGGATACCAAAACGATTTCATTGTGGGGACATTTGACTTCACTATTGACATTCGATTTATTGTTAATACTAATAATACCCGACATTTGTAAAGGCCTGTTCAAAGCGCTTGTTGCCTATTATTATTACGCAGCCTTCAGGAAATCGTCACAATCATTCGCTCCATCTAGGCCGGCAGCTGGCCCAAGCGCACATCCTATCAGCACTAAGATTGTAATATTTCATAACAGCTACTCAGATTCCGCTTGGGTAAACGAGGCAATTTAGATTAAGTATCTTGCTCAGGGCACAAAAACGCGTTGATACAGCGGGGATCGAACTTACGATGAAAAGCTCCCCGATCCGCCCCGGGGGCAGTCTGCAATTCAGCTCTGCTACGCACTCACGCAGCGAAATACCTACATTAACACTTAAGGCAAAGAGAACGCCATCCACACTCGAGCCAAAATCACAAAGCCCCTGCGGTCTTTTCCCGTGTGAGTTCGCTTAGAGACGTGACCAATTGTGGACACTGACTTGTGACTGGCTTATTGCGTTTAATGGCGAGATGGTCTAGCTATCGGATGACTTAACGTATCCTTTTATCCTTGGAATACTGAAATAATGTGAGGTGGACAATCCCATTTTTCATTGGGATCATGACCAAAAATTACAAGTGCTCTGATACTCTGGGCATTTTGACCTAGAAAAACCAGGATCACCCGGTATTCCCACAGAGGGACGGGCTAAACTTACCACAAATTAAAAGCACAAAAACTGAAGCGGAGGAGACGCCAGTGGGGAAAAAACAATAAGGTTCCGTCAACTTACATACATCAAGCAAAATGTCCTTGTAGGGGGGGAAGGATAGAAACGGCAAACTGCAAAAATTGATTTCCACATGACACAGCATATGTACACGATGTTTGGTCAAGCTGGTCAGAGAGAGAGAGAGAGAGAGAAGGAGACACGAGCAAGAACGTGGCGTATTGGTATACGGGCTCAAATGTAAACAATTTTCCTTTCCTTAGTTGCTAAACTAGATAGCTGTATCCGCTACGCTTTGTTCTAAATTCAACAATCAGTTTAGTTTTATCTTCCTCGTCGACAAAATCTGACATGCTTTCATATTCACCATGTACTTATTATTTAACAGAAGCACGCATAACCCGAATAGCTAACCTGAGTAGTAAAAGTATGATATTAGTAAGAGAGTTGAGTAAACCAGTGGACTAACACGACCGAAAAAAGCAAAGTGTCATTATGTCCAAATGTGGTATTTTAACCTTTAAATCAGGACAGTTTAGCTATTTGAGACAGGAATAAAAATAAAAAGCGATCCACATCTGAGTCAACAAGCATAAAAACAAAGGTGAACTCACGAGGTAGCGCAGCGATGTGTACATGTTTTGACTATCGCACTAAGCCTCCGAGGAGGGTGTCAAAACTCGCTAGTCAAGGTTCGTTAGTCATAAAGTTCATATATAAAAGGGTTCGCGAGTCATTAAATGGCAAAAGGGTGGGCTAGTCATAAATGGAAAAAAACAAGGTTCGGTAGTCATAAATTTAAACGTGTTTAGGTAGTCGGTCATAAAATAAACATGGAACCTTTTAACCTAACACTAAGCTCAACACTAACCTTAACCTAACCTAACAACTTTATGAATAGCGTTTTTTGTTTATTAATGACTAGCGAACCCTTTTCTGTTTATGACTAACGAACCTTGACTGGCAAGCTAGAGTCAATAAAAATTTTGAAAGAATGCAGAATTGATATCAGTGATGAAATAGAAAAAAAAAGTATTTGTGTCATGTTTCATTTGAAAGGGGCTGTACCAAGAGTTATATGAATTTGGACTTACGGTACTAAACAAAATAGCAGTTTATCAGTTACCCAAATTGAAATAAAATATGGCAGTCCATCAGTTGATAAGACGAAATAAAAGGACTGATGTGGAGACAGAATACCTGGAGTGTATGTAGAATATTAGTGTAGTAAAGGAAAAAACAGTCGTCTTGAACTGCTGATCTTCAAGACTGAGGAACGAAATTCCCATGGATTTGTTAACGTGGATAGTTATGAATTTGTACGCTGTAATTTTGGAGTCTCGCAGCTGAGGGGAATATCATCGTTGAACTGCCACGCTTATTATTTTAACTCTGGGACAATAGGGACATTACTTTAATAAGTATCTTATGAAATTCAATGAGTGCAATATTACGAATTGTAATTGTGTTTGGACATACCACAATCTGAACCAATCTGACAAATCATTAAAACAGTGTAATTATATAAAATTCATGTCAAGTGTGCACAAGGACTCATTGTTTGTGTTAAAGGGTTATTTCTGACCTTGGACATCCACGAGGACATAGTAACAACTGGACAAAGATGGGGTGGCATCACCACATTACCGTAAGGATCGATCGATTGATACCATTAATAAACATTAGGGATATAATTGAAAGCGGTATTTATTTACGCGTTAGACCCACCTCATTTGTGGCGATGATCCGAATGAGTATTATTGGAGTTATGGCCACTTGACCGAACCCACCTCCAGAAATTTCAATAAATTGCGGGAAAAAGGACGAACATTGTGTTTGGTTTGTGCACCTCCAGGTGAATGAATTTAAGCGCACTTGGCACAGTCCGCCCGCCTCGACCACACTTCACAAATTTGGGGGCCCTTAGAGGTACTCAATCAACACAAAATGTCAGCGCCACCTTCCCTATTGTACAATGATTAGCGATATTGGTACACTCAGTCTTACGGCCGTCCCGGTAAGTTTTACACGTTAATCTGTGTCCACCAGACTGCGAAAGATATTATCTAACTTGATACTGCGTGAGAGACCAACGTTATCCGTCAGAGAGAAGTGTAAATTGAAACTAAAATCAAATATCTCCGGGAAAACGAAGGGTATATGGATGTTTTTGCTCAGAGGGTCCGGTAATCGTTTTGTTTGAAGTGTATTAGCATTTGGGTACACTCAAGTCTTACGGCAGTCCGGTAAGTATTGCCCACCATGAGTCGGGGCCACAGGGACTGCAGAAAGATATTAATATAACTTGATACTGCGTGAGACGAGACCAACGTTATCAGGTCATAGAGAATGGTGTAATGAAACTAAACTCAAATATATAAGGAAAAAAAGAAAGGGGTTAATGGATGTTATTTAAAACATTTTGTATTCTTATTATTTTGTTGTTTTGTTTGTTTGAATACTGCTGTATGATAGTTTTGTGTTTTGTTTTTGTTGATTTACTGGTTTTGTTTTTGTTTTTAGTTTTTGTGATTGTTTTTGTTACTATTTGTTCTGTATGTGTATTTATGTGTTGCTTTGTTGTTTGGGGTGTCGGCTGTTTTGGTCTATTTCTTTTTGTGTTGTTGGTGGTGTTATTGTCTGTTTTTAGTTTTTGTTGTTGTGTTGGTCTTGGTTGTGAGTTGTTTGTCTTTTCTTTGTTTTTGTTGTTGTTTGTATCGCAATTGGGTATAACCTATAGAAACCAGGAGTGCAATGGTTTTGGGGTGTCTAATAATTATAATAGGGCTTTTGATATAGAGTGTATAGGTGCGCATGGCTACAGAGGGCATAATAGCTCTGTAGCCCTGGCGCGTATGTCAAGGGTATTATGTTTGATGAGATTACTTTTGGCAGGGGAAGTTTCGGAGTTTTGGTTATGCACAGGTAATTTAACAGAAGCATGGATTGATGTGAACTTCATATTTTTTTTCTTAAGTATCATGATATTACTAAGATCTTTGAACACAAGGTTTAAACAAGATGATTTTTAATTGTCACTGGGAACCGAGACTGCCATAGTAAATGCATGTGCAGTTTTCACAAATTACCGTTTGGAAATACCACAACTGCCAAAAAGCGAGCAGATCGTGTCCGACCCTCCATGTACAAACACACAGTATCGTCTCACATCTTGCTCGATTACGCTGTTACAACAGAGATACAGAATCCTTGCTGCTTTGCCGTATTGTAGTTATAAAACGTTAACGAGATATTGATGTTTGGTACCTTGTCAGTGTCAGGTTAAAGGTCAGTGTTCAGGTATAAGATATCAGTGTGCTCTTCGGGGGCGACCGATATATATAAATCGACTATGTTAAATCAAAGGTCTGTAATATGACCGTCTTATGCCAAAGTGCTATTATTTTTTTCCAAAAGACACCGTATTATTATGTCCAACAGTACAAAATTTACCTTTTCCATACAGATTCAAAAAAACGACGTACGATGACGATAATCGGTGCATTTTTTTCCAACTTGTAGGGATCCGTAAGTCATTTTTACCTGAATGGGGTCCCCCGAAGCAAAAAATAAACCACATCAATGCGTGACGTCATCAAATCTTATTTTTCCCAAAAATTGGCATGTTATTCCCATAAATAAAAATGCCTTTTTAAGATTCAAACATATTATATTGCTTTAATAATTACTAGTTCAAATTGTCCCCGCATGAATTGTGAAAAAGATGGGTCATAAGTTACCAAAATGAAATAAAAGTCAGCCGGCTAAATAACCTTACCGTGGACTGAATGAGCAGACCGATCCCCGTGTTAGTTTTTGAAGGCTTACAGCCACTTGCACGCGGCTGAGGGGGGTTGGGTTGGGTGTATGCGTCTAGCGAGAAAATTGAACGTTTTGTTGGGTACTTCGGTGGCTCACAGACAAGAAAAGTATGGTGAAACGCACCGCTACGGATCGGCATCATTTTCCCACCCCCCAATGCCTTTCGCATATTTCCAGTCTTGCGAATTTTCATAAAACACTGGTTTCAATTACGCCAACTTTTTGTAATAAGAAAAAGGATTACGTTACCTTAGGTACCGGACCGCCGTACAATCAGTGTGACTAGTATACAGTGATTAAACGACTGAGTTTAGTGAACGGCCCTAGACAGAATCAAGACCAGGTTTGCATTCGTGAAGCCAGGAGTGCAATGTTTTTGGGGTGTATAAAATTATAATAGGGCTGGTGTGTATTAGAGGGTATCGGTGCGCTTGGCTACAGAGCGCATACCTCTGTAGCCATGGCGCGTAGATCCAAGGGGAGTATGTTTGATAGAGATTACTTTTGCCGGGGAAGGGTCTGGAGTTTTGGTTATGCACAGTTAAACAGAAGCATGATGATGTGACTTCATCTTTTTTTCTAATTTATCTGATATTATAAGATCTTTTGAACAAAGGTTTTAAGAGATGATTTTGTAATGACACTGGGACCGAGACGCAATAGTAAATGCATGTAGAAGTTTAAAAAAAATGACCGTTGGAAATCCCCAATGCCCAAATCGAGCAGATCGTGTCCTTACCCTCCCTGTACAGAACCACATGTATAAGTCTCACAATTTGTCTATTACGCGTGACAAAACAGAAGATAAGAATGATTGTTGCTTTGCCGTTTTGTAGTTATAAAAGGTAAAGAGATGAACTTAGTTTGGTGTCACGTGTCAAGTACAGGTCACGTGTCAGGTATCAGAAATCAGTGTGCTCTTCGGGGGCGTCGGACCGATATAATAAATCCGACTATGTAAAATCAAGGTCTGTACATATGACCCTCTGCCAAAGTTGCTATTATTTTTTTCAAAAGACAACCGTATATTATGTATAAACAGTAAAAATTTACCTTTCCTACAGATTCAAAAACCGACGTACGTGACGATAATCGGTGTTTTTTAAAAGGTAGGGAGACGTACGTATTTTTAACAGGAATGGGTCCCCCGAAGCAAAAAATAATAAACCAAGCAATGCCGTACGTCATAAAATCTTGTCTTTTCCAAAATTGGCTGTTATTCCCTAAATAAAATTCTTTTTAAGAATTCAAATCTGGTATATTGTTCTTAATAATTAATATTCATTGTACCCGAAGAATGTGAAAAAAGATGGGTCCATAAGTCTAAACAATGAAAAAAAGTCAGCCGGGCTAATACCCTTACCGGGACTGAATGAGCAGACGGTCCCCGTGTTAGTTGTAGCAGGGTTACAGCCACTTGCACGCGGCTGCGGGGGTTATGCCGTCCAGCACCACTGTTTTGTTTTATTGTGCACTAGATTATCCTTGAGAACAAAGCCCAATTCAAAAAACAGTGTGTGGTGTTCATTCCAAGGAGATTTGGGAAAATAGGCTAAAAAAAGGGTCATTTGTTTATTCCAAAGAAAAGGTCAAACAATGTAATGAAAAGAGTTTTTGTAAAAAATATCAAAAACAAATAGGTAATGATATGATTCAAATATGCTTTTATTTGCATAGGGTGGTTTCATTTTATAGGGAGGTGTATAATGTCCGTCCCCATAGAGTCCTACAGGGAATTTTTAAACCCTTCCATTATACACGAATCGGACGGGGAAGCCTCGAAAAGACACCCTATACGTCCCCGCCATTACTCGGGGGGCATCATGGCCACCCAAAAAAAAACAGTACACACCACGCCGCATATTGCCTTGTACGAGCTTAACGAACGAAATAATAAGCATTAAACCTACCTTTTCGCAAATTTTAACAATTTTCACCGTTTATTTCAATGGATGTATGGAAGATGATGTCAGGACTGGCCTAACTGGAATCCTGGGCAAGTGGGCTTTACTGTTGTTGTAAAAATTGAAGGTTATCTTCGCCAACTGCGTGACTGAGAAATGACCGCTTTGGTTAGAATACGTGTTAAAAAGGTTTTTAAAAACTGGTAATAACGGCCCGCGTGAGAAAAATCATTTTCGTAACATTCAAACATCCAGACAAAAATAAAGTAACAAAGAATGTTGATATATCCGTGTACGGAAAAATTGAATCGTCACCAAATTACCGATCGTATTGCTTGAAAAAAACGGATATCTTCCGATGCGGGTTGTGAGTTTTAGAAAGGACGCTCATGATCTGGCCTTCAGTGGTTTTCTACTGTACAGGAGTGATGTAAGTGTACGTGACAGTGGAACTAAATTTAACCATGTTTAAATGAATTTGTGAAAACAACAATACGGTATTTTTTAAAGCAAATAAATGAACAAAATAAAAATTAAAATAAGTCTTCCAATTCATTAGAAAGCTTGGCAGATCGGTGGTTTTCCATTTGGGAACCGATGCATATGGGGTGGGGGGTAACGGCTCGCATTGGCGATTGAAGTTACAAGACAGTTCGTTTTCACTTTTGTAACTTATTTTATCGATATTTGTGCAGACAAGAATTACATTGTTTACCTGAGACGAAATGAGTATACAAATGGATAACAGTGAAGATAGTGTGATTTTTGCCGTCAAACTGATCAAAATTATCCTGCTTTGTGGTATCACGTACAACGTAAACGCGTTGTATAACGAGAAATGCACAAGATGCCCCCCAGTCATGGCGGACGGATGTGAGAGCGCCGCCAACGGCCGTTAGGGGCGATCATAGTCGCCGTCGGATTCGTGTATAACACAGGAGATGCTGAAAGTTGCAAAAGCATTTATATTTGGATCAGTTATTAAAACATTAAAAAAAAATATTGTAAAAACAATCTGGGTTATTGCGCAACGGGTGGACCTTTCTTGAATAAACAAATGACTTTAGCCTATTTTCCAAAATCTTGGGAAGGAGAGAGCACCACACGCGTGTGACCCCCCAGTGACTTTTTACTCCTGCTTACTTTAAGGAGTAATTTGAGCTATATTATATTAGATTATAGAGCAGTCAAACATTTGCCCCCATAGTAACTTTACCCCTCTCCTGGGGCTACACGCAACAACGGTCCCTGGCAGACTTTCATATTTGCAAACGTTATATTTTCTCTGAATTTTCCCGTGTTCAGGTAGTTGGGATCTTGTTAGTTAACAAAACCTGTTGGGGCTGATGCCTCTAAAATACAAATGTGAATTTCTTACAGATACGAACGAATTTCCATGTAAGGATTAGGTCACATGGGATAAGGGCTAAACGGTTCTTCAGCTGACGTTGAAAATCTCAAACTTTTTAGGCAAGTCGAGGGACGAGGTTGTGGATTACGTAAGTCCCTTGCAAATAACAAATTCATTCATTGCCCTTGCCCTAAAATAGTACACGCCTATCGAGGCCCATTATTGAATCGGTTTAAAACAATGCTAATTTATGTCAGGTTTGTCAGCCCCTTGCTATTCCACACAGGAAGCAGCAACCTCCTTTCACTACCCCTTATCCACTCCCCCTTCCCCCATGCTGCATTTAATAAGTCACATTTTGTATAACAGTAGCAACCAATTCATTACCACTTCGTGTTCCCAACTTGAAGATAATTCCCGTTTCCTTCAATTTAATATACAGCAGGTATAACATTATCAAAGTTAATTAAATAAATGTTCGAGTTTGCACATTAAATCACCTTGTCGATGCGATTTTAAAGTTTTAAGTGAGGATTTGAACCACCACTTATGCTCCTGGAGCATAGGTTTTGGCAACCATTCCAGAGCAGAACTATTCATTATATTATTGCTGACCACAAATAGCGTAGCGATTTATTCGTAAATGTTATCAAGGATGAGAATTGCAAATCTGGCACACCAATTCCTCGCTGTGGTTATTGTGGTTAGGTAGCTGACTTCATGACACAGGGGTCTCGGGTTCGAATCTCGTACTGCTTCTTTAAAATATATCAAATTTCAGTATTTTTTAAGGTTAGAGGGAAAACATTTAAGTTCAAAAAAAAAATAAGAAAACTCAATAGCTGCCCTTTGAGTGTAGTGAGGGGAGGACCTGCTCCTTAAGCGTGGGTGGTGTTAAAAAACTACAGCCGTGAGCGGACCTTCTTGGTCCTCTCGGTAAACCACTGCTGTGTGAGATAATGCACTCAAGAAGGAAAGGTTAACCATGATGTAGTTTTCCACGATTACACCAGCCACATTGCAATATATTTATATTTTTGTACGGTCATGAGTCGCTCCAATAGTTGTGTTTTTTTTCGACCAAACAAGGTCTGGAAATGAACAGATTGTGAGTCGTGTGAGCCACTTTACGGCATTATATAGCAGATTGACGGCCGATGTTATCATGTGACGACTCTGAAAACAAGTTATAGCGAATCTTCTTTGCAATGTTATGACAAAATGACCTATGAACAAAGTAATTATTAGAAAGTTTATGTTCTGGATAGCGCTTTCAGTGTAAGTTTCTTGTATGGAAATCCCCCGTGTATTATTGTCAAATAAGTGCGATTTTCCTGCGGATGACGAGCTTAATATAATATCGTTTTCTTGAATCTTTAAACAAAATTGAAATGCTTGATATTGTAAGACCACCCCATGTAATATCCGCTGCATTTAAGTATACATGGCCATGCACATATATATCCTTATGAGTAGTATGCGATTCAAATACCTATCGCATTCTATTAGAAAGTGAACTATTATACATATATCTCTAAAATTCATGTCTGCCAGAATTGTAAATTTGAAAAAAAATGCCTATTTACTTACTACAATAATGCCAACAAATTAATAAAGAGTTATTTAAATGAGTGTGAATAGAACGTACATTAATTATCTCTCTCGGAGAAGATAATTGTTCTTCAATTGGGGTCAATTTTTTAAACTCACCCTGTGATTTTTATCGTATTTCCTTTAATTTGGATATATCCACGCTGGATACAGTGGTGGTAAATATTCAACTGTCCTATATAGCTGTATGTAGTGATATCGGGCGCGTGGCGGCTCGAATGTTACATTATTTAGCCCAATTTAATACAATGTCTCTAAGCTATTTTATTGCCAAAGTTTAAAAAATAGACCAAGTAAAATGCCGCGCGCATAATCAACCCCACCCCCTTCCTTTGTTATGCGCCGACGAAAACCGAAAATTGTTTCCCCGTAGATTTCACCTCTCATCTCGGCATTAAAATTATTACAACCCATCCTAAAGCGCATAAAGATCTGTCTTGAAACAGCCCCCGTATCGGAAGTGCCCCAGTGAATCTCCCAGGTTCCCACAATCTGAAAATCACGAAGCCTCTTCGCCCACTATCCGTATCACCCAGGCACGTATTCACGGGCATTCATGAATCACTATGAAAAAAATGTTGGACTTTGGAAAATTGCACTTTTTTGCACGAGCAATACGCAATTCTAATCGGCTGTATATTTCAACAGTGGTATATATTTTCAAGTATTCTTGGTTAGGGTAGATTAAGACGCCACATGTGCTAACAATTATCATGATTTTCTGGTTTAAAGAGAATCCAGAACTGTTGTATACACAATTTGCTATTTAGAAGTCTCCCCCATGATCTTGTTAACATATATCGCTAACATAGGGTCTCTGTGCATTCTAAGAAGGCCATTTTCCCCCCCAAATTGAAACAAAATTAAAGGTGTGCATTTTCTTTTTATACGAAGGCTGAGTACAACACCGAATCGAATTCATATTGGATAGCCCAAACAACCAAGCTGACCCAGCAACATTCGTAATTTAGCGTTTTCCAAACTGCTAGTTCAAGTAGTTTCTGCAACCTGCGCCAAGACAAATGTATTATGATCAAAATAAAATAAACGGTCTTCTGATTGGGTGTAGAAACCAACTTGTCTGCAACTAATCTATTACTTTAACATGGATTGAAGCTTAAACTAAAAACATAGCGGAGTGTGTTCCTGATGTATTTTTAAGGAAGTATGGTGATAAATTAGTAGCCTTTCGTAGTACTACGTTTCCGGCCATTTATGCATGAAAGGCATGCCCAGAGTTTGGGATGATACCGGATTCTTATTGAAGTGATCTTGTTTAAAATTGAACTGAAGTTACAACCATTAACTCGTTCGTTTGTTGCTTGCTGGAGTTGGCTTATCAACCCAAACATCTTACGACAAGGTCATGTATGTTGCGTGTTATCTTAGGTAGTGCTTCAGTAGAAACTTTTAAATTACTTTTGTCCATTTAAGGTATTGCTGTAATAACAATAGTGGGACTGAGGTCTGAGAATGCGCACAATATAATTGGAACTTAAGTCTTTGGATTATTTGTTTGAGAATTTGAAGCCAGGTTCTTTCCAAAATACATATGAGTAAAATCTCCAAAACATGGTTGAAACTTAATTGGTGGCAATTTAACACCAGACCACCTCATGTATCGGTTTTTATGTAAAAAAGTTACGAGTAACATAGTGAGTTATGAGTGATGCTTTGTGTAATGTTGCTATATCAGGCCACAGATAGTGTCAGTTTTGCAAGATTCTTAACCAATAGTACAGGACATGTTGCGTTAACGACAATTCAATTACCAAGAACCATTATCTTCTATGACTTATGAATCGCGGTTGGCATTATCTTATTGATGATAGTATGAGATTAATCATGCCAAGAAATACAGTGAAATCAATTGCAATTGTTCTTAACTCCTGAACTATTATCAAACAATCAGCTTGTAACCTGGGCCCCCCATACAAGATCTGTCGATGTGAACCCATAAAATGTTAAGGTAAGCCAGAAAGATAAACACCCAGAGAAAAAACATGTGGACCTCACGCGGCCCATACTTGGTCGATGGCAAGTGGAAGGCAAATCATAATAAGACAAAATTTCGTTGGTAATACTACTGGTAAGGTGTAATGACCAAAACCTGTTCCTAGGCACAATTAGGATTTGTGTTATTAATATCTTGTTTTTTGGATATAATGAGTATTTTGGTGGGAACTGTTTGAAATGAATTGATAATGAAGCTGTGGCTATAGTGCATCTTTATGGACCTCAGTATCATGATTTGCACATAGCAAAGGAGCGGATACGGAAGCGAAGGAGGGAGGAGCATGCAAACCAGGGCGTGTAAGCGAAGGGGGGGTGTGGGCGTAAAGGATGAAGAAAAGGGCCATTTAGACGTCTCCCTCCCTACGGACCGCTGTAAAAATCTCATTGGGCAATTATGGCCTGCTGATATGGAATGAAGTGACACACAATGACAATAGGTGAAATCTCAACTTTGAAAAACAGTTCCAAGAAAAGGAAAAAAATTTAGAAAATTAGCTTCGCGGCAGAACAAATTGTATCAAGGTGTGTTTATTTGCTTTTTAGTACATAAAAAAATGAAGGTCGAGATTAAATTTAATAGGGGGTGTGTTGTTGGGACATGCCGGGGGGGGCGGTGTTGACCTATCCTCATGCCAAGATCGCGTGAACAAATTATTTTGCCAATTCAAATTACATTTGCACGTTATTCATTCCTAGTTTTGGTAAAGATAAACCTTGAGCCGCACGCGCCAAGCTTGTGCAGGCAGTTAACCCCAACTAAAATAGATTTCGCGGTTTCTCGGCTTTCGTGTTTTGCGGCGGGGTACCAAGGTTAGGGTTGTGTGGTTCCGTGCGGAAACCTTATCAGCCGAACCTGTTGTAGCATTAGCAACTTTGTCACCCCTTAGGGTCCCTGTCTGCACCAGGGCACTTTGACTCTATTACCAGGGCCCCTGTACGAGCTGCCCAAAGTCCCAAGGTCTTTTCTTAATTTCGAAATATCAATTAGACCCCCCTCTCACAAACTGTCTGGGAGCCCTTAACAGCTAACCAGATTCCCTTCTCATCTACCAAAGGGTGCCCTACAAACTTGATCTTGGGGTGTTAATGTTCAATTTTCACACCATCTTCCAAATGTCTTTTTAATTACTTTAATTTTTAATATGTTATTTATTATTATATTAGAGTGTATTTTTCTAACACCATTGTAAAAACAAGTTTTTCGTCAAGAGGGATAGGAATGTGCCCAACATACGGAATGAAATTATCAGCGAACATTAAGTGTTTAAAACAGTATGCGTTTAAGATAAAAGCAGCTTAAGCATCCTCCCATTTGCTGGATGGCGTATACCGTAGATCTAAGTTTAATTTTGTGTCAGTGTTTGCGTTTGATTCGATTTAACTGCGGCATTATAGCTATCTAAAACTTTGTTGCAAAACATTTTTGTAGTTTTTTGTAATTATTATATACTTTTAGGAACGGGGGTGCCCTCTGGCCAACTTTGGCCTTTGGTCACCTCGACCTATATAATTGTATTATTTGGTTCACGTCAGTTGTATTGTACTCATTAGAGATGTCGATGATATGGAAAATAAGAACGAAGACATTATCAATTTATCTTTATTTTTTATTAGTTTTTAAAGATTTATTTTTATTAGTCATTTTTATTTTGGTCATGTTTTCAATGTATTTCATTTCGCGCATTTTTTATTTTGTTACATTTATTTTGTTAGTTAATTTTTGTTTGTTTATTATTTAATTTGCTTATATTATTTATTATTTTTAATTAATTTAAATTTAATATTGTTTTTCTTTTAAATTTATTTGGTATTGTCTGTTCTTTTTTATTTGTCTTTTTTTGAGCGGCGGCATCGTTTTTCTTTTTTGACTGATTGTTCAATTGTTAATTCTTGTGAATTTGGTCTTTTAATTATATTTAAATTTATTTCTTTGGTTTCCATTGTAATTTTGTGTTATTATTATTATTATTATTTCAATTTTGGCTTATCCCCAACTTCGTGATTCAATCTAGCTGTGTAGGTTTTTAAAAAAAGAAGAAAAGAAAGAAAACAAGGGGGAAAGCAAAAATAACGGCACATTCGTTCCTTATAACAAACAGCTCAAACAAGAAAAAACTATAAGAACACAATATATTGACAGCTGTCAGTTTAAAATATCCAAATTGGGTGCTTTTTCCCATTAGAACATTTTTTGGATTTATTAAATAAATATTGTCCATCAACAAAAGACAAAATTATTAAATTTATTTATTAGTTAGCGCAGTTAGTAAATTGCAATTAGATAGGGGACAAAAACAGTAGGACTATAGCAGGGAAAGCCACTTGGAGCCCCATCAGTGATGTGCCCTTAAGTTCCAAGGACAAATTAAGGATTTGATGCATTGCATCTCTACACATATCCCACAACACAAGATGGGATTACACAGTTGGACGAGGTCTGACATCACATCTGTTATTCTGCATACCAGACCAGCGTTTATGCGGGATAATTTGAAACAATGGTATTATGGATATTGCATTTGAGTACTAGATTGTTTCACAGACCATTTAGAGGCCACATAGAGGTTGAAAGTGTGAGATAAGACCATCTTTAATCAATTTCCCTCCTATCCATAACACAATAGTGAAGATATTAAGACTGCAGAACAGGAACGTGATGTACACATACCAGCATTATTAGGATAACTTGAACATGGTATTATGGGCGATTGGATTTGATTCCTGGTTTCTTCCACATTCTTAGTCCACAATGCAAGTGGAAACCATCTAGCCAAAAAAGGTAGCACGGGGCCGATAAAAAACAACAACAATTATATCCATTTGCGGTAAACATCCTTAATTTTCCCTGTTATAAATCTCCCCAGATGCCTTTCAGGGGTCGCATTAGCGGGAAACCGGTCGTAACACAGTGTAGCTACGGTGCCTAACTCAGGTCGTAACTTCAATCTTAGGATCTTCGAGCGTTCGCGAAACACACACGAAGCCTTAGTGTCAACCACGTTCAACCCAAAGTTACGACTAAAACTCCGTCTACTCCGAGTAGACTTAACACGCTTCGTACTTGTTCGATCAATATCTACTGTGCGTTGATGGATTTTGAAGAATCGATATACGTTTTTTTTTGTTAATACAATGCTCTTATTTTTTACGATATGAAACAGCAAAAATACATTTCGATTACATAACAACAAAGGGTATTATATATTAATAGTCAATATAGTTCTGAAGAATACAATCATATTCATAAGCAGCGGCAACAGCAAGTCATTTATGATCATAACAAGCCTGATAAATGCAGCATTCCTATCCATTATTTTACCCGTATAAAATTTCAGATTTAAATGATTTACTTAAAACAGGTTTCACTGATTGAAACTTGTAATTACCATAGTGAAGCTACAACAATAAAACGCATGCAAACTAAGTGTAGATGAAACTTCGATGATATAATAATGTATAATAACCACGGATATATTTTCTAAATTAAAATTAGTTACGTGCTTCTAATTTAATCCAAAACATTCCTGGTGGTAGATAATAAAAGTTGTATAGGTATGTTCTGATTTCTTTATTTCTTAGCTGTTCTAATAGCCACCTAAGGATAGGAACATGACGTATTTCACAGTAAAGTACATGCCAACTTTTTTGTCAACATGGGGGTAATTTTTCACACTTAGTGTCAAGCTTTGTTATTTGTTTTCCCATGTGTGTAAGGACTATAAATTTTGAAGGACAAAAGAACGCACACTGAATCTTTTCTCCTTTATACTTTATTTAATCAGAGAGTTTGAAAAATTGAGCCATTTTTGTCAAAATGCAAATATTTTTAATGGAAATTTAGATTAATTGCCAAAAGAATTAGACTTGCTTACATCATAAATGTAAAGTAGCACCTCATGCAAACCCTTGAAATAATGACATTGACGCAGAATTTTGACAAGTGTCTTGCACATTTTTTGCTTCTATTTTATCCAACGTTTCTTGACATAAAAAAGGTTTTATTTATAAATCACAAAATTAACAGAGCAGAGTGGATTTTTCATGAATTGATGAGTTGGTAGCTGGGCACATTTTACCGAATGCAATCAAATCTTCCCCCCTTGGAGTTGCCGATTAAACTTAGACTTATGTCCAACTTGTTGGACGTGACATGTGTAACGAGATATTTTACTTAAAATCTTATCTTTTTACATTTATTAAAAACAAAAACTGATTTTAAGCTTCTATAAAGTTGAAACACTACTAACTTCCCTAGTGAATGCTTTGGTTGAAATCACCTCATGCCCTTATCCAATATCCAAAGCTGTTTAGATTTGCATTGTTGCTTGATTGAAGCTTACGTTGGACGTGACAAATTGAAAATTTGCACGCGGCATTTTTTTGAAAATTTACTAAACTTATCGCACCTCAAAATAAGTTGGTAGTTCACAAAACCATGGAACAACTAGAAACATCCTATCCATTTAAAGTGCATACCTCTTCGTTTTTGAAGATAGCAACTCGAGTGTGTTGGACGTGACCAAATGCGTGTTTTGGGACGTTACCTGTGTGAACGGAAAATTTCATGTGTGGAGCCAATCATTTACAGTGGTTTTCAAAACTTTTTATACATTGTACTAGTAGAGTGAAATCACTCTCGGAGAGTAAGTATACAAACATAGAACTTGCTTCATAAAGACACAGGGCTTCTGCAAAAGTGTTGGACGTGACACGCGGAAAATTGCGGACAAGATTATCAAAAATAACCATAATCTGAATTAATTCAAGGAACCAGTTATATAATTTTATTGTGTGGGCATGATCAATGAGAGGAATTGTACTTTGTAAATGATACAATAAACTCCCAGATATCCACCACAGCTATGTCCGTGTATTGAAATAAAATGGTAAAATGGAGTCTTGACGGGTGGAATAAATAGCTACTCAAAAACTGTCCTGGGCACCTGGAGGTGGTAAGTATTAAATCTAATAACATCCACCACCGAAATCCTCATTATTATCGTCTTAAGTGGCCAAGTTGAGTCTAACCCAGCGCCAAAAACAACACCCGAGTACCCGTGTGGTATAGGTAGAATGAGGGTCCTGAACCCTGCTACATGCCCATCCTGTGACTTCTTGCAATTTTTGTGCCACACTAGTTCTGTGGCAGATCTCCTCAAAGTATCAAAATCTTTGTGAAAACTTCCAACTCCTTTCTCTTGGATATGTTATCAGCTGGTGGGTGTCCCAATTTTAGCAGTACCCTTGTTTGCCACCCGCTTCCCTTGATTTGTCAAACATCATTCATCTGTTTGTGTCATCTTCAGAGATCCTCGATTCTGATATTCCAACACAGCCACAAACTTCTACCCCCACAAGCCCACAGTTAAAACCACCGGAAAATTTTTTTTTACCACCAAAAATCGCAAACAATGGCACAAAGGGATTATGGTTTTAACTGCAAAAACAGTCTGAAGATTACAGCATAAGCAAGCATGCCTTTCAGGCAGTTTTGAGGACTACCCTGACATAAATCTGGCTGTGAATAAAGAAGAAAAAAAAAAAAATCCAAACTTGACAGCATATGGATGCCAACTTACTCATGGTTTTTCCCGATAATGTAATAAAACCGTTTTTCAATGCAACAGATAGGGGACTCCACACGGGGAGGTGTGTTTTATTGCAACAAAGATAACCTAATATCTCTTGACTTGCCCGATTGGAACTGGAGGTGAATCATATGGGCCAGTCTTCAATTTGCTGGTTCCAAGCCCTTGTTTATTGCAAGCTATTATGGGCCCAGAGGGCCCAGATGCTAGGCTTCAGGTTAAGATTCGACGGCACACATTGACGAGTCTAGCAAGAATCAGTCCTCCAGGCGTTTTGAGTAAGCACAGTCGTGCGCATCCAAAGTATTGTTATAGGTGGGCATACAACTTAGCCGACATGATTGTCCCTCATGTCCTACCAACAATCCTCCAACAGCATCTGATTTATTCACAAATTTTTGAACTTTTTTGTTAGAGTATTCCTTTGGTCAACTCCACCAAAAACCAACGTCCAGTCTCCAATAGCGTGCTTGATTTGGTTGTCACCCCCCAACCAAAGGTCATGTCCTCTACTTGTTGACAATGTTGATGTGGAAACCTGGCATATCAGCGACCATGACACGTGGCTCTTTAATATAACATGAACCCAAACCCAAAACAACTGCCGTACAAGTTTGTTAAAAATTTGATAAGCAAAAGGGACCAACTGAGAACTTACAACACATGGAGTTTAGTAATGAGTTCATCTCAACCGATCCTACTAAAATTCTGTGATGAAACTGGCAAACATCCGAGATACACTCCAAATTCTGCATGGGCCAAATATGTCCCTCCAAGCTTAAAGTGCAAAAGACACCTGCCCATGGATAACTCCATCTATCAAAAAGCAAATGAGAAGCGTGACGTCTATACTGTCTTGCCGAAAGTCTCACTCATACTCAATGGCATAACCTTCATACAATATAAAACATCGCCTAGCTAAATCAGCAACAGCCCACCTAAATTCCAACATCAATTGATGTGAATTGAGGAAGCTTGACGGAGAGACCGAAACATTCTGGTTCATTGTTCAACTCATGCGAACTGAGAACAGGGATTTTCCAGCACTACGTACGTCAGACCAAACTATTACAACGGATTATGATAAGCCCCGCACAAACAAACACTTTGAGTCTGTCTTCAATCCTGCCACACAGATACATCCAAACAAAGTACCATCTCCGCATCCGACATTCCTCATCGTTAACTCCATTCAAGAAGGTGTCCTTAAAAACAACTGCAAGCCCTCAACCCATCAAAGGCCAGCGGCCCCGATGATTCCCCCCAGATTACTCAGGTCTGTGGTGCTGTTGAGCCTCGCTCCTGCCCTGACTTTCCTTTATCAAGCAATCTATCAACACGGAGAATACCGGCCCATTGGAGACAAGCCATTGTAACAGCTATATTTAAGAAAAAAAAAAAGTGCAAAATCAGATCCAGATCACTGCTACTATCGCCCCATCTCCTGACCCTCCTATGCTGTAATAGGCTGGAGCATATATATTTTGAGGCCATGTAACTAAACTCGGACCAGCATAACATCCTCGCTTACTCGCAAGCATGGCTTCAGAGAACGAATTTCAACAGTTACCCAGCTTTTGACCTTCCATCCATGACTGGGGCCCCCCACACTTTGAACATCGTGGTATCAACCGATCGTGATCTTTTTAGAATTGCTCTAAGGCGTTCGATACGGTTTTCCCATCAGCTCTTATCCGCCAGTTGGATTTTTACGGGATATAGGGTCAAACACTTTCCGCTTGATCAATCAAGCTTTCTCTCTTCTCGCACAGGCAGTGTCTGTTATGGCAGACACTCTCATGGGGGAATGAACATCAGGCGTACCACATGGTCGGTTTTGGGCCCGGCACTATTCTTATTGGATAGTAACGACATACAAGACACAACCCACTCTCAAATCCGCTTTTTTGCTGACGACAGCATCATCTATAGAGAAATAAAAACCCAAGTAGACCACCAAATTCTGCAAAAGACCTGCAGACCCTGGCTAATTGGGCTGAGGATTGGCTGATGGAATTCACATCAAAAATGTGCTGTCCTTCAAATTAACACGCAAAAGGTCGCCGAGTCTCTTCCAATACACCATCCTTGCCAGCACTTGCTATTGTGATCAGCATGATTTATCTTGGCTATCCATTGCAGTGATCTCCGCTGGAACACTCCATTGTCAACACATCATCAAAATCTAATCCACCTTGGGCCTCCTACGCAGAACATAACTCCCTTGTTTCAAAAGACGTCAATAGAAGGCCATGAGTCCCTCGTTTTTCTTTCCGCGCTCGAATATGCCTCACAGACTTGGAACCCACACACAACACCTTTAGTGGACAAGCTCGAGCAAGTTCAGAGAGCAGGAGCACGATTTTGTGTTTTGCTGATTGATCGCATGACGACCAGTGTTCAATCACTCATTCAACAACTGGATGGGAGTCTCTTCATGTAAGACGTCTTCTGGCTCACAATCAGTAATGTTTTTCAAAATTCACCAACAACTTTGTCAATATCCAGTTCCCAACATGTGTTGTTACTTGTTCCAGCTACATACATTCAAGAAATGATCACAACTTAAGTACCATCCCAACTACAACTACAGATCTCTACAATTTGCCTATACCAAGGTCAATCGTGTTTGGAATAACCTTCAAGCTCAATTGTCCACCATTTCTACTGCCTCTGCCTTTAGATAAGCATCCCTACCAGCCATCAGAGCTATTGCGTCCTCCGTCTGGCAGCAAAATTGAGTAAAACCATTTTCCTGCCACCTTGTATATGTGCACATTTTTGTTCTGTTTTTGACTGTTTTTGTTGTTGAGATTTGCTTCCGATTTTTTTTGCATCTATTCTGCATCTACTTTTTATACTTTGCACCTTGTGGCTTGGAGACGCCCATTTTTCGCACTTCATCCTATTTTAGCTCAACGAGCTGCAATAAGGATCAACATACCATACCAAGTACCAAGTATTCAATGTGAACGGAAAATGTCCCGTCCAACACTCAATTTTGATTGCTCCATATAAATTTTTGAGCACTCTGCTACACCTTAATTTTCACATGGTAATAAAGTGTCACTAGTTGCCTAATCTCAAAAGTAAGTGGACGTTCTACATAGCTAAATGGCAACTGAAAAACACAAGGGCATGTTTTTTTGGTTGACGCCATATCGGGCAAATTTTGACCATTTTGTGTGGGCCCGTCTCCTGAAATACCATCACAAATAAGTTGGTTTAGCTATGCGAGGTAGGTCTATTAGAGATCTAAGTAAAACACAAAAAGTTATCTGTATCACCTTTCTGTAAAAATCCTATAGGTTTTAAGTGAAATTCAAAAAGTTGACAATTACTGTGAAACGTTAACATAAAAATAAAAAAAATAATAAAACATAGGCCTATATCTTTAGTGGGTTCGAACCCACGATTCAAAACAATAACGTCTCGTGTTTGGCTAGCTGTAATATTCATCACAGAACAGCCACGTTGTAGTTGATGTGACAAAAAAACTAGACAAATGCCGTTCCTATGAATCATTTGTGTACATGTCCTCGCACAAAAAAGTGTTACAAATATTCTAATAAAGTATTCTTTACGCTTTGCTTAAAACGATTAACATTTTTTAAACGAAACTACTTCGCGATCGCAGCCTGATCCTGTTACATGGGGTACGAGCGTGGCAGTGGTCAAAAATCCGGAAAAACCCTTTCACGCACAGTGACCATAATTACCTTAGAACACATGCATTAGGGAGAGGCAGCTTTCGAGGAAAAATGGTACGAGTTTGTTTAAAGCGTAGGATAAACCAACTTGCACTGGCCAACGTCTGACGATTGTGTTAATGCCTGTGATTTCGCGAACGCACGAAAGTCACAAACAACTAGTAGAAATCGCAGCTCGTGCTAAGTAGGTTCTAGCTAAGCAATTTTTTTACGACTTCAAAGTTTCGCGAACGGACCCCTGATTTCCAATATTTTTTCCATTTATTCACCAACTACCTCCAACTCTCTCCAAGCACACTCATTCTTACATTTCCCAATATGATACCCCCATTTAGGAACATGGAATAGTCCAGATTGGCACATCTCTCTCCAGATTTGCTTAATTTTTTTTAAATACTGCCTCAAAATCATAACGCAACCTAACACAAAAAAAAAAAAAAAAATAAAAAAAAAACAAAAAACACCCCTTTTAAAATTTTAACACCAAAACACCAACACAATCCTTCGGCCCTGGAAAAGACGTCAACAACATAATATATTCAATTATGCCCCAATACTGCTCCCTCTACCAAAACTTTGACAGAAGTTCCATTTCCACGCACAATTCAAAAGGCAGTACCTACCCTCAATATTTGCACACTATAGGTCTTCTATCCACACATTTTGTGGACCTTCAAAAGTAGAACAATTTTAATATACAGGCATACGTCTGATAATAAGACGTTTGGGTCAGACTGTCTGTGTAATCTCTGCTTTTAGTGTGACGGTTCGCCATCCCTCTAGCAGTGATATTCTCCACAATGCTGGACACGCATTTATACGTCTGGATGAAGAGGGAAGTAAGCGAGGTACACCCCGTGGTGAACGAAGGGGGGGGGGGGTGGTGGCTGGATTATATATTTCTATTCTTATATTAGTAATTAACATTTTATGGGGGGCTTAGTTGGGGGTTATCAAGGTGTGGTGTTCTGGCGTTTCATCCGGTATAAATAACTGCCCAGCAATGCTTGCAATGTACTGCCGAGTCCGTGGGAACCACGATTTAACCACACACCCGCGTGTGTTTACATGGGAAATTCCCGACAGGTGTCCAATAAAATGGGACGCCCTGAAGGACAATGCATTGTAAGTATGCAAATTAATAGTGGTCCTTGTCATTTCTAAATTTGTTGTGTCCCTTGGTTGCATCTCGCTTCACAATTATTATCTACTGAAAACGGATATTAAAAGAACTTGCAGCTTTTCTTTCAAGAGTGTTTTTCTTGAAATGCGTGTTGTATTTAAAACGAATGAAGTGAGGTGCACAAATAGACCTTTGGGGCGTAAACAAAGCAAAAACTGTATAGACCGCGGGGTTCCGTAGTCCTCCGTCAGGGGGGCGCTAGGGGCAACCAAGTGCAAATTCAATAATACATGATAAAATATAAAATCTTATATTCCGTCTTTTCTCCCCGCAAAGAAAGACTGGCACATTTTCTTGAAAATGAATAAAATGTACCACCTCGATTTCGTTTCCCAATATCAGTGACCATTGTGTACCAAAAGAATTCAGCAAACATATACAACGCAAGTTGCAATATTCCAGGGTTATCACCTGCCCCTATCAGCTGAGTAACCATTTACATTATAATATAGGTCCATTGACACACTTTCTTCTGAAACGCGGAAATTTAATAGAAACTTAGTTAAAATCATAAAGTTACCGATTTTGGTTCTGTAACAATTTGTGTTAGATCAAAGCTTGTCCAGCAACCTTCTTTCATGACTTTCGTTCGTTTACCTTTCTGTTTGAATAAATGTGATGAAAAATACGGTCAAAGCTAATTGGACACCACTATATAAGCTAAATTTAATTATGTGGGAACGAGGATAAGTACTATCAGTGCTTCAGACATGAAAAACTATACCCAGTCAATCGGAAGGTGATAACACCTGAAATCATTTAAGCTGAGTGATACTTGGGTGACCTTATAACAAATGGCCCTGCCATAACCAATGAAAAGGAATCTGAAGAGTTTTTCTCCTCCGCAGTACCAGCAAGCATACTGCGTCCCTTCATAGATCAACTGCTGCATATGATGCAGTCCTTACATAGAGGTCTCCACACAAAGCTACTCACAATCTTACCTGATGACAAGCTTGTCAAGTTCTTTATGCTGCTCATCCAACACCTGTCTTTCGTCTAGAGACATCCAATGGCATGCAGTAGATCGAAGATAGTGGACTGGATGAGATGCAATTTGGGTTTATGCCAGGGAAGGGAAGATAGTGCAGTGTTTATTTTAAAGAAGGTTTCAAGAGGAATATCGAGCTAAAGGAAAAGCTGTATATGTTGTTTTGTAGACTTGGAGAAGCATTTGATAGGTACCGAGGAAGTGATGAGTGGCGGATGAGGAATAGTGATATACCAGAAGTAGTGGTTAGAGCATGCCTGAGTTTGTATGAAGGAGCCAAAACAAAGGTTAGAGTGGGTCTGATTTTGTCCGGGAGTTTGAGGTGAAGGTGGGTGTGTGCATCAAGTTCTGTGCTTTCGCCCATGATTTTTGCAATTGTGCATTGATGTAGTCACTGAGAGTGCAAAATACGGTTGTTGATGAGATGTTTTACGCTGATTACTTGGTGTTAAGTAGCGAGACATTGGAGGAGGGACTGAGGAGACGTTTTGGGAAAATGGAAGAAGGCTTTGAGAGAAGGTCTGAAGGTAAACCTTGGGGAAGACAAAAGTGCTGGTGAGTGGGGTGGAGAGGGAGGTGGTATTGAGTAAGGTAGACCCTGTGGTGTGTGTGGGAAAGAGTAAAAGCAATTTCAGTGTGGTGTGAGAAATTGGGAAATGGGAGCCTTGGGAGATTCACAACGATGAGAGATTGACCCCTACTTGGCAAGAGAGCTTGGATGCCGAATATGCGAGAAGGGAGCTGGAGAGATGGTGGAACAGAGGACAGCGGTGTGATGGAGGTGGAGAGTCCTGGAAGGAGTTCACTACCTAGGGTAAAGGTTATTGGGGTGGTGCGCGATGTGGCTGTGAACATCTAGAGTATGGATAAGGTGAAGGTTAGGGAATATGGGGAGTTGCAACACGGTAAAAGATTTCCTTTATGAAGATGAACAGAATGGTGTATAAGAGATTGTGTAAAATCATTGCATGCTGTTATGGGAGTGAGACATGGTGGTCTGAGTGAAATTGAGATGGGGATTCTGAGAGGACGGAGAGAGAGCAATGATGAGAAGCGATGTGTGGTGTGAGTTGATGGACAATGACATGAGGAAGAAGACAGAGGATTTGATGCAGATTTCGGGGTTGGAAGAGGCATGGAACCGGTTGGCGATGCGAATAGTTTACGGT